>CM075191.1:15145554-15278054 GCA_037577475.1 Chaunax sp. Z400 | reverse complement strand
CTAAACTTTTGGCATTCATTTGTGTTGTGAGGCAATGAACTTCAATAGTTGCTTACCTAGAGAACACAATAAAGGCCAAGTTGACATATATTTTGAATCCAGCTAGTGGTAAATCTCAGCAATATCTTGACAACTGCTTGATGGATGGTCATGAAATTTTTACCACACATTTGTGCACCCAAAAGAATGAATTCCACTACCTTTGGTGATCCTTTGACTTTTCCTCTAGTTCCACCTTAGCTGATATTTCAGGACAGATTGCTACTTTTCATCATTTCATTTTGCTGTGGACATTCACTTTGGAGAATTCCTCCGTCATCAAGTCAAGTTTCTAATACATGAAGTACTGTGGTTATGACCTTATACCTGCTGAGTTGGTGACATTCCCCTTAGCGTGTAGCACATTCTCTGTTAAGTGCTAAGCAGCGTATTCTAACATGCTAGAGTGCTAAACTAAGACAGTCAACATGACATGATATCAACACGATACCTGCTAAACAGGTTATAATAAGCGTTATTATTGTGACCATGCTAGCATTCTGATGTTAGCATTGCAGGACCTAAACACACCCTCCACTACCTTGGAATTAAGGACTTGAGGAGTAACATTTTTTTTTGTAACGCTGGTGGGTCAGTCTTTACAAACTCAAGCCATTCACTGAATATTTGATAAAACACACAGAACTGTAAATTCCTAATAGAAACTGTTACTGTAAGTTTTCAAAGGACTTTAATATGTCATGCTGAATATGGTGGGAAAAAAGATAAGCACAAGATATTTTCAAATTTCCACTGGATTGATGAAATGAAACATTATTAAAAACAATTAAATATTTCTCTCAGCGTATAGCTTCAAGGAAGAGTTGAAGAAGCTGGGAACAGAATATATAGTAGAGTCAGACTGCATGGAGGATGATTAGAACAACCTTAAAGCTACTTTAGAGGCAACAAAAAGGTTTAAACTGTGTATCATGTGAATGATATGCTCATGATACACAGTTTCAAACTACCAAAGTTGACCCCAGTCACTCAGCAGGTTCTCGAAACTGGTCCCACCTATTGTTTAGATCTGCTTGGGAAAACAGAGAGGCAGGCAGAAGGAAAGAACCTAATGTGTTGCTTCTTGCCTGTGCATTCTTGGCATAGCTCTTTGCCCTTTTCATTTTTCGACTGTGATTTTCTTTTTTTCTCCCTCGCTTTAATAGTGAAGCCAAGGGTCCACAGCCAGCCAAGTCCCACCGCTCCAGTCTGGCTTAAGCCAAAGAAAGCTTGGCTTCCTCTACCCCTCTGCTCTCTCATTCTCCATGTCTGCGTCTCTCTCCTTCTCTTTTTGTATGTTTTTGAATGTTTCTATGTCTTTCCATCTTTATTTTTTCTATCTGTCTGACTTAGTCTGACTTCGGCTCTCTTGTTCTCTTCTGACACACACAAACACACACACACATACACACACACACACACACACACACACACACACACACACACACACACGCACATCCACACACACACACACACACACACACACACACACACACACACACACACACACACACCTCCTTCTCTATTTCCCTGCCTGTCAGTCTGTCACAGCCAGCGGACTGGTTTAGCAGGCGGGGTTCGGCTAGGCTTCACAAACACATGGCTCTCAGTCTGCCTTCTTGTGAGTGCTGGAAAGGTATTTCTTCTTCTAAGCTGTCCATGTTTTCTGTTTCATCTCCTTTTTTCTTCTCCTTTACCAGCACATGTTGAAAGAAAGTTACATATTTTGACACTCATACATATGGATGAGGCAGACATCATACTGTACAGTCTTATGTTTTTCTCTAGTTAGCTTTTTAATTAGCCTAACCAATTGGCTCATTTGAAATGTCTTCATTGTCAAATATAACCTCCATAAACGTATTGCATAACCATTGGGTTAACGCTGGACGCATTAATGCAATGATGTGTCATCTCAAATTGGGCATTTGGTCCTCATTGTCTCTTTACTGAAATTAAAATATAGATCTTAAACCCAATGTGTGCACTAAAAACAGAATTCTCCTATGCAAACAAAGCCCGCTCCCTGTTCTAATATCTGATCAGCACCATTCATTCCACCACTTAGACTTGGATCTAATTAGATCAGAATATCAACATTAAAACATATATCTGCCCTATTCCCTCCTCTCTCTTTGTTTCTCTGCTCTTCCCTACAGCTGGTGAGAGTATAGTTTGTGGCTGCCCCTCCCCCAGCGTTTGAACAAGCCAATAAGAGAGCACGTCAGCAAAATAACACCCCCTCCACACCATCTCTCTTTTCCCTTACCACTCCATCCAACCCCATCCCCCAGAGCCCTCTCTACACCCCATCCCCCTTTCCTACCACCCCTAACCCACTTACTCATCCTGCCTCCACCCTCCCACACACCCATGAGACATCCCCAACCTCTCTACTTTCTCACCCGTGCTCAACCTCCCTCGCTGATGCTTCCTATAGTCTTCTTCCCCCTTTCCTCTCACTCTGCTTCCTACTCACCCCTTTTTCCTGCACACCCTTTCCCCCCTCTCCCCTTCATTACCCTCTCACCATTTTCCTTATCCCTACCTCTGTTCCTCCCCTTCCTTCCCCAATTTTTCTTTGCCCACCCCTCCTTCCCTCTCTCCTCTCTCTTCTGAGGCCTTATCTTATGAATATCGGTAGCACACTGGGTGAAAAATTGATCCTCCCCGCCTGTCTGTGGACTCTGCCACAGCGCATTAGCCTGCTTGTGTGTGTGTGTGTGTGTGTGTGTGTGTGTGTGTGTGTGTGTGTGTGTGAAGGCTTGCTGCTTGCAGGAGAGAGGGAGGGGAGGAAGAGTGAGGGAAGGAGGGTGGGAGGTACATTTGCATATCATCAAAGTATAGGGAAAGGGAGTGTAATGAGGAGAGAATGTGTGTGTTTGTTTGGTGTATGTGTGTATCGGGAGTAGTGTTGATGCGTTGGTGTTGAGTGTGTGAGAGAGATGAGAGTTGAGATGGACTGGGGTGGGTTTAGGTGTGTTTGAGAGAGAGAAAGGCCAGACAGACAGAGATCACACACGTTTCCTCTCATATGCCGAACACCCCCACACACACAGAAAGAATATCGACAATGCATATCATGTACACCTATTTATGTCAGAAATGTTTCATATACAGGTCATATCCTTGACTATTGACACAAGAACACTTACATATGCCCACATGATTGATATGCCTGCTCTGGCTTCACCAATAGCAGAAGAAAATATGATAAATTGCCATATTCCATTAGATTTCAATATTGTAACACAGGGGGCTCAGTTGGTCTGGGTAAGGCTGACAAAGAAGAAGTAAGAAATGTGGCTAAGGTCACAGATGCAGATTCGCCTCTTTTAGTCTAGAAAATTGAATTAGGCTAATTCATTTCAAACATGGACCAAATAAAGACTATGACTGTCACTCATTATTTTCCTTATGTCCCAGTGTCTTGCTTTCTAGTCACTTTAAACTGGAAAACTGAAACTTTTGCAAATACAGTGAATACTTATTTTTAAAACGAACTTATGGCTCCAAAGGAAACCAGCTGCAATGGATAGGCGCTCGGTATTTGTAAATAAATAATTTAAAGCCCCCTTTGCCTGCCTCTCTGATATACATAGCTTCTGATTTAACAGGAGAAATAATCGATTGCCTATCCTAAAGACGTTTATATCATCAGTAAACTCGTGTTTCTAAATTGATGTGAACGGAGGCAAACAATGTTGAACATGTTTCGTGTTTTTTTGCTTTCTGTTAAAATGTGGGAAACGTATGGTGAATACAAATACAAACGCTTTCTGTTTTCTGGTATCGATTGGGTAAGCCTGGTGAAATCCAACTTGAGCGTTGACGGCCTGTCACATTTCACGCTGACACCAAGCGAACACTGGGCGCACAGACACATTCACATCCACTCACGCAGGGCTCAGCGCATTATCGACAGATCCAAGTCAGGAGTATAGTCGAGGAGAGCACGTCGAAGGTAAGTTGTTGTAAAAAACTACTTAGGACAGGGAAATTAGACTCAATTTTGTTGTTAGATTCAAAGGCGGGGTCATTCCTTAAGATCGTGTTAATTTTAGCTGCGGTTCTTTCTTTGTAATTTTCGGTTGACCACTTTTTATCTTTCTCTGTGCGCTTTTCTGTTTGTCTCTTTCCACTTAGAAAAACATTACCAGGTCACCCCAACTCATTGAAATTACCCCCGAGTAATTGTTCTTAAACGTCTATGTTTTATTATTTTTTACCAAGCAATTTAAAGGGATTCGAGGCGTGGGTGGCTAGCTAAAGGATTTTTCTCTGTGTTGGTCGATGGAGGAGGAGGGGTTGCTATGGCTTGCCAAGCTAGCAAGCAACATTACGCAGACTGGCTAAACAAGTTTAAATAGTAGTTGAAGTTGACAAAGTTGCATTAAACTCTTTTCGAACGCCAACATGTTTGTGTGTAAGCGAGTGAACAGGCTAACAAGGTTGTTGTATGACTAGAATAAGAGTGATAACTCGTTTACCACAGTGTGCTTATGCGCACGGACGTTAGCATGTTCCCCCCAACCGTAGCCTCCTGTGAGCTAGCGAGCCATGGCCGTAATCGCTGCCTGGTTGTTATGAATTCAGCGACGCTGGTGAGCCATATTCGGTATTGTCATGTGGAAGTAACTTGGTTTAATATTTTTTTTGAACGTAAGCTGCCAACCCTTGTCCACAGTTGCGTTTTCTTCATAGCAACATATCGAAGATATCTCAAATAGAAAGCGTTTAGCCAGTTGAACCAGTTTAGGGAATAACTGTGTTAAGCAACTCGATGGGAATACACATGGTTGTCGAAATAATTAGTGGAGGTTAACATGAAGAGTTTGTGTAAACAGAGAGTACAACCCAGCTCAGCTTAGCTGTTAACCACTCAACAATTTTGTATTTTTAAACAGTGACTTCTTCTGTGAGAGGAAACGAGAGGAAGAAAAAAAAACAGAAAAAAAAGGACTGAGGAAACCCCCCAAAGGAAATGCCAATCGCTGCTGCTGGACAACCAACGACTAAGGAGCCTAGAGTTTGCCCCCGGCTGCCCTCCACCCCGGAGCCTGTTCCTAAAGGGGCTGATTTATTCGACGAGGCGGGGGCGGCGGAGTCGGCGGAGCGAACAGAGTACGGGGGCGCAGAGGGGGGTAGAGGACTTGTGAGTTACAGCCAGAGCGGCGTTAGGGGCTTTGCACAGACCGGATCCATCAACGGCTCTCCGCCGCAGTCCCCAACCGCGTCCTCCTCTTTCCTCTTCCATCCGCTTCACCCCCACCCAGTGGCCATGGAGCCACCAAGGACTCGATCTCGTTCTCGCTCTGGATATTACCAGCAGTACGGTGGTGTGAATGGCAACGGAATTACCGGCAGCGGAGTCATGGGATCTAATCACCACCACCACCACCTCCATCAGCAGCAACTACATTCACAGCAGCAGCTCTCTGCCGGTTGCGCACCACTTGGAGCTCACAACAACCACTCGGAGAACCAGTCACGAGCCTCGGAAAGCAACGCCCCTCCTGGCATTCAAAGACTTTCTTCTGTTCCTGGAGCGCACCGCTTCCCAGCTGCAGGTAAATGTCCCCACTTGTAATTCTCACTTACGGTGTATGTGGTACTGTACCCTCGACCGAGAGAATGGGAGGAATTACACTATTATTAGACTCTACTGAATACTTTACTTAGTAGGCACATCATAACCAAGTTGAAGTGATAGAAATCAATATGTTTTTTTACCTTGAGAAAATTGAAGGAAGGATGGAAACGTCCTGGAGTTTCCATAAGAAAAATGTTCGTGCATGTGTGAACACATTTGTTGTATTCTAATTATAAGGCTTGCCACAAAGCTGCAGTGCGGATGTGGTGCACAGTTAGCACATACTGAAGGTAAATGAATAACAGCAGTCTGTGGCGGGGACTAGGGTCGCCTCAAGCTTATTGAACTGCTGTGCATAGTTACCTGGACTGTGTTTCTTAAGGCACAAAGGCATGTCCACTTTCAGTTGACAACACAAATATTGATGTGGGTATGATCTGGGAAAATGCGAGGCCGTGAACAAGAAATAAGAAAGGAGTCAGACACTCATCATATGATTCTGTAGTGACACTACGGAAGTGCAATGATCATTTTATGTATGGTCTCCTATGGCTCAGTGGACAGAAGGCACTATTTGATATTGACAGACTGAAATCATAGTGCTATAAATTTCCACTTGTTGCAGTCTTAATAAGAGAATCAACTTTACAGTGTTGCTGTAAAGCGAATGTTGGGTGTGTAATACATGTTAGGGCACTCTCACTCAGCGAATGCAGTGCAATGAACCACACAATAAGGAAACAACACAGCTAGAGTTTCCATTCAGTGAGGCTATGGGAAACCTATTCTTTCAGCACACCCAACAGGCTTCTCAGGTTAGGAGAATGCTTTGTCGTTAACCGTCTCCTGTGGTGCTTTGTGGAATATATTCCAGATGGGAATTTCTTAATAGAACAAATTGAAATTACAAAGGACATAATTGATAACATTTTCCCCATTTCCTTAATTACAATCACGTAGCAGACTTTGAATTAGAATTCCTTACCATCAAAATAGGTCTCAGGGAAATAAGATGTTTAAATAGGGGTTTCTTATAGTTGCTTATCCACAACCATCCGGTGAATAGTTGCTTCTGAGCAAACTACGTATTCATCCTGATTGTACATGTTGGGATAACTTCACATGCACTCAAAAGACTAACAACATAATCATTCTTTTCATAGATCAACTCACAATGGACAGACAGAATCACTTCCAGGCTTAGCTTAGTCACTCTTCACATGTTTTTTTTCTTTAGCACACGCAGCTAAACTGCACAGTAAAATATATCTAATTTGTTTATAAAACCAGATTTACTTTATTGCCATGACAACAAAGTTGATAGGCATTCGCCTCAGTGACACTTGCATATTAGTACATAAGAATAGATAAAATATTTGTAGAATGGATAAAAATACATGGGATAAAGAAAATATACATAGAATGAATACAAATACATAGATAAGATAAAATATACATGAAAAAAACAACAGCTCTCGCCAATACATATAAACACACACATGATAACATAAAATCTGTTAAGTTCTTGTACTGCTACACTTGTTTTAAAGTGATCGTTACCTACTCCTAAGGTGCATGTGCATCCGAGAACAAGTATCTGATGGCCTCAGGGTATGTGCTGTTATACTATCCAAAATGTGCAGTAGCTCAGGTCTTTCATTTTTAACAGTCAGTCAGTTCAAGCTTCAGACACACAATAAACAAACTAACGAACAGCCAGAGCAGCTCTATGCCATCATATGCTGGTGCCATCACAAGCCTTGTGATCGAGTTATTCAAAATGATTAATCATGTTCAATCGCAAGTTTGACGTACCAGTATTTACTTACTTGTACTTTTCAGGGGAGTTAAAACAAATGTGTGGTGCTTCATCCCAGCTTAGTTTTTGATGATTTCTTAATTAGAAGAAGAACTGGATCACTAGAAATTGTCAGGGAGTGCTTGTCACAAAGTGACTATTACATTAATTGTATTTGTCTGATTATACTGATATCACTGTACCTCCAGTAGTGTGTCTAACTTTGCCAGCCTGTCATATTCAGCTTGAGGTTAGCGTGGCTAAGTTGTGCTTCTGCTGTGCCAACCGTTGCCCTCGGTGGTTCGAGAGTTCAGTTCCAATGCGTGGGAACATCTTGGATGAGTGACTCCTCTTCTCGACCGTTAGAGGCTTGTTGAACTTTCAGCTCTGCTGTGTTTGAATTGTCTGACTATTTTACTGCACTTGGCTGAAGTACCGACAAACCCGCTGTCTCGGAGAGTCACTGTGATTACTGTCTGTATGATGTAAGCTATACACAGGCCTTCTGCTCCAATGGTTGACTCCTTGCTGCTGCGATCATATTGCGCTATCGAAGATGATACCTCAGACTTTTTGCGCTCCAGTGGAAAGGCAGCTCATCGCTGCAGTACGTGCATCCAATGTTGACTTCTTCCTAAAGCTTTTTCTGGAAGCTTTTTAAAGCAACACATGCCATCCAACGGATCAGGGGATGTCTCTTCGATCACCCCCACTGGAATTACAAGAGGATATTGGGGTCAAACCTGTTGATTTGATCATTTGTGTATAACAAAATTGAAGTGATTAATCAAGCATGTTAATGCTTGAGCGGTGACAGCCCTCATGTAAAGACATTAAAAATACTCTACCAGTCCAAATCCCACACCTACTGCACTTAAAGTCTGTGTCTTCACTTACCCCTCGAAACAAAAAAAAATGTTTGCTCCTGTGTAATTGCGATAATGAGCCACTATGCTGCAGACAAGAATTACCTGTTTAGGAGAGTGAGAGTAAGACAAAGACTAGCTTTGGGCCTCCTAGGTTAAAGGGAGTCAAGCTCTGTGTTTGTATATAAATCCATCCTAGAAGAGAGACGAGGAAGAACTGAGATAATGGTTGCACTGCATCGCCGCAGAATGTGAACCAGTCACCGTCCGAGTCGATCTGACCTATGACCCATTCTCTGTCACAGTAGCTTGGCCGTGGCATGTAGGATATCACAAATCAATGGATAGAATGACGGTATTGTATTTCCATCCAAATGGATTTCGATCTGGAGGGAGAGACGGTGGCTAGAAATTCTACAGACACTCATTATCTGGATTAATTTCAATTAGACATGAAATGCATAACACACACACAAAAAAAACCTGCAGCTTGGACAAAGAATACAGGTGTGTGTGTGTGTGTGTGTGTGTGTGTGTGTGTGTGTGTGTGTGTGTGTTTGTGCACATTTGTATTAGTACTCTTTATATATTCTGACTGCAGCAGAAGTGCAAAACTGAGGCCGAACCTTTTTTCAAGGTTATGCTTCATTTACTAACTGTGCAGCACTTGAAATGCATGTTGTTGTTTGCATTTGTTTTTAATTTTGAGTACTGTTTACATTATTAACTGAACAAGAGGAAGCCTCAGGGCTAGTTATATTCTCATACACGAGTGAGGCAGCTGGCTACCTGGATTTCCCCAAAACTACACACTAGACCATCTTTCCTTTTTCTGAATGGGTCCTGCTTGTTAGGAGAGATTGAGAGAAGGACAGATAATTAGTCCGTTCTTCCTTATGCTAGTCACCTGCACTGGGCAAGAAAGCTAATGATATACTGTCATTGTGAATTCCTCCCTCTGTCTCTTTTCTCCATGTGGGCTATTTTTTAATCTTTTGGCCCCCCTTTCCCCCTTTGTGCAATGTTCCTTCATGCTTGTTTTATATTATTTGTAGTGCACAATTTGTTTTCTCTCCTTCCTCCTTCTGACGTTCTATGTCATGTTCTGTACATTTTACCTTTAACACTTCCCAAGGATAAAAAGACTCCAGAGAGCTCATGTCTTTAAAATTGAGACTCGAGGTGTGAAAGAGAAGCACCGAAAATGTGCAAGTACTTCAGCAAAACTGCTGCCACATTGGTCCAAGTGGATAAAAACATCCGCTGTGGCAATTGATATCTTATCCTGATTCTAACCCACCTCAACCGCAGTCTGTCCCCTCTTAGTCACATTAATTTCTCCCTCCCCTTTGGACCAGTCGACCCTTTCTGCGCCCCTCCAATCCATTTTCTCTCGACTCCTCCCCCACATTTGTCTAATGGAAGGATTGTTTTAAGGGACTGCCCGAAGTAGCATAGGGGCAGATGCTCCTGCCACTCTACCTTTACCCCTCCATTTTATCCTCTCCATCCTTCCGTCTGGAATAGAAGTGGAAACATGCACTGTTTTTTTTTGGGTTGCCTTTTTTTTTAATCTTGTCAGTATAATATCACTGTATGAAGAGAAACTCTTTCACTTGAACTGACCAAGTAGCCGGGGTTCTCTGCTACTTCTTCACTCCAAATAAACAACAAAGAAGTCACTTTGGTCAGCAAGAGAAGATCCCAGGAGTAGAGGACAGCAACTTTAAATTAGCTTTAAATCCATTTAGTTTGAAATAAAAAAAATTGTACTTATTGGGGGAGTAGGAGAGAGAATTCTAAAAGTCACTAAAAGCCTTAGATAGGGTCAATATAGGGGGAATAAAAGATGGAGACGAGATAGAGTGCAAAAGCTGAACTGAAGAAGACAGGAGGGAAGAGGAGAGTCCATTAAAGAAAATGATTGTACTGTACTATGGAGTATGTAAGTTACAGGAATCAATGTAGGCTGGAGGTGGAGTGCATGAGGCTGAGGAAGGTCAAGTACGGAGGAAGGAGGAGGAGGAAAGTAAAGGAAGAGCTGAATGGACTGACGCACAGGAGAAATTGTAAAAGGGAGGGTGTGACTTTGGAAGAGACACGGGATGTCATGAATATGAAGCTCTTTTAAATGGATTGCACGATAGTGCAGCAATGAAGACCCGTCTCTACACCGCCTTGTTTGTTGACACGTAACACCATTCCAATTGGTCATTTCAGATATTACGCAGGCAAAAGAGACATGATGCATAAAACAGCAAAAGTGTCCTGCGCGATGTTTTACACAGGGGCATTTTTACATGCACTGGAAATGTAAAAATGGAAATGATTGGCTAAGAGCAGATTATTGTCACAGTAAAGGGCGGGAGAAGAGGCCGAGGCAAAGACTAATGGCAGTACATTTGTGAGTGCAGTTGCAGGTACAGTATGAGAGAGGCATCAATGAATGTTAAGAGGTTTATGGAGAGAGAGAGAGAGAGAGAGGGAGGGCATTGTTTGCTCCTGCTGTTTGTATGTTAGCCTCCTGTCCCTGTTGATATAACTAGGAATGTCCAGCGGATGTGGCTTGGTTGTGTCATGTGTGCAAATCGGTGGTTCCAACATCCACTGGATGTAGTTCAGAAGGAGCATGTCTTCAGGCAGCTGGATTTGTCCGGTGTCTGGATTTCACTGACTGAACTTCATATTATCACCTCCTCACTGATGCAATAGGTATCTGTGGTAGCGCTGCCATTAACACCTTGCCTCAAGTTTAAATCCAGCTTCACGATGAGACGCAGATACCAACAATTCTACCATTCCTCTGTCTCTCACTTTTATTTTTACCTCCTCCCCTTCGTAGCAATCCTGTGTCTCAACAGTTTCGTAGTGTCTTCAGCTTTGGCTTGCCATTTCAACATCACCCCTATCTGTGCCCTTCTCTATTTCCACATCTTGCTGTCCTTTTCCTGTCTCTGTTGTAACTGTTTGGCAAAGTGAGTTGGTACTGCACACATGGACTGAGCACCCGACTGCATGCCTGGGTAGATGTTTATTAAAGAAGTAAAAGTTTGTTTTGGTTGTTTTGTAGAGCTGTGGTTGCACCAAAACAGCCTTTTTATCTTGTATTTTGGCAAAACAAGGATTGTTTGGGACTTGCGGACAATACATATGGGTATGAGAGAGAGGTGGCACATGCTGCAGGAATGCTGTAGTTTTAAGAAGATGTCTCTATGGACGTCAAGTTTGTGTGATCGACTTGATCCAGTGATCCAAACTGATGCAAATTTGACCCGTCACCTTAAGTATTTGATGCTTGAAGGTCATATTTTCTTTCATATTTATTATTGAAGTTATGTCCTTGAATCTGTTGGAATGCAAATTTGTATTCCAATGACTTGAATGACTTTATTTAGCCACTCATTGGAGGTCTGTTTGGTCGAGACTGACACTTCTCCTCTTCTCTTCGCTTTCTAATTGAATTATCTTATGGTTTTAGCATTTCAAATCATGTGTAAGGTACGTCTGTGGTGCTTGAAGATGTATCGCTGTTTGAATGCTGCCTGCTGTGTAGAAATCAGATTTGTCAATGTGTTTGTGCGCATAACTTAGAGGGGCCGTCAGTCCGTTTTTGTTTTTCAATGTACTGATGTGGAGAATCCCTTTCAGACAGTTCACATGGGTTTGTTGTGCATGCTATACAAAGACCCTTTTTTAAATTGTTTCTTCATTTCAATAAAGTGACACCATTTCTGAGCCTATCAAAGCTGACATTGGGCGAGATATGTCATCTTCAGATGGTACTTTTTTTTTATTAGCATCATATAGAGCAGTATCTACGGTTGCTTATTGAGCTAACATTGAAAAAATGATCTCAAATTCAGAATAAATTATATCCGGGTTTTAAATAAAAAATTGCCCATTTTTCCTGGGCCTATAAAGTTAGTAAGTACCGTTCTTGCTGGCGATTTCCATTGATCTCCTCAGAATGTAGTTTCAGTGTCTTGATAGTTCAGCCTGTGTTGACACAGTCAGGTTTTATAACGAAACCATTACTTTCTCGCTCCCAACGCTCCCTCTCTCAGCTGGTTTCTGTTTTTCGTTGGGGGGATAAGGAAGAGTGCTGTAGAGATTGGCACAGCTAAATGTAGCTTTTGTTGAAAACATAGCTGCTGCCTTCTTTCATAATGCTTCCTGGATTCCTGCTTCCTGGAGATCCCCACATGTGGCAAAAGAGATCATGAGGCAGGGCAAGAGCTGGACCTCATTATAAATTAGTATATGGTGATATTATTAAAAAATTAGAACATTTAGAAAGAAAATGGGGTGATCTCAGTAGTAAAATAATATTTAATGAATGGAATAATCCATAATGCAATTATGCAAGGTTAATTAGATATAAAGGTATACTTTATTCCTCCAAAACAAAATGAAACAAAAAATCCTGTTCTAACACTTAAATTAGCATCACGTGTTCAAAACTCTGGAAAACATGATGTGCCACAGTTTTAGATCAGACGGTAATTGACAGTGACTTGGTCATGAAACACACTGGCTGACCTCCGATGGAGGAGAATGCTGGACAGATGTTTGTCTCTCCCCTCCCTTCTAAGGGACGTTTATTATCAAGATTGAACTCGTATGTTTTACTTGTTTAGTTCAAGATATATATATATAAAAAAATGAAGGCAGAATGATTGTGAGGACAGAAGGAGGAGTGCGAGGGAGTTGTCGGCTCTGTGTGTGTTCAGGTACCCCTGCCTGCTGTTTGTGTATGTGCATATGGCGTGTTTAGTTGCTGCTTAGAGCAGGAACAGGGCTGTAGGAGCTTGACTACACTAAGATGAAGTTAAAAGACGAGAGAGAGAGATTGGACTGTATTGGGAATCACAGTTCAGTCGTGCAGGTATTGCCCTTGAGCTGCTATTGTTTATCCAGCACTGGGGGGGGGCCGGAGAGCATGCTAATGGCTAAATTAAGGATGATTTCTTTTTGACCGATCAGCGCTTTGTATGTCTTCAGTGTAAGTGTTAGATTCAGCAACTATCTCTCGCCGCATAGCTTCTCAGTTTTTTGTGACACAGAATATAACAAGATCACAAGATGGTAGTCGGTTCATTTCAGGGTCACCAGAGAAAGTCCTTACACTGCCTCTCAGTCTCACAGAGACATTTTGCAGTTGTGCTCACATGTTGTCTTAAAATGAAAAGAGGAATATGAACAGTGAATCTTGTCATATTATCCAAATTGTTTTAATTCATAAGTTTAACTGTTAGACACAAAGATACCTCTTATTTCACTGAAAAGCATGTGAAGTGTTAGCTGCATACGTCACGATCGGTTAGCTGATGTCACAAAATCATCCTTTTTTTCGGACGCTAGGACTGAATGACATTGTAAAAAAGTGACATTGCAAAATTCGACACCTATGTAAGATATCACACAAGGCACCGACGCCGTTCTGTTATACGTCGCATCTTTTGCTCGCTGAACGTCGCTCGCTATGTAAAATCACACACCGGAGTGGCATCGTTCCACCGATGTTTTGTTCAGCGTGAACAAACAACAGCGGCGCTGTTGGGGCGATCTCAAGTCGAAGGCATGTTTTGTTGCCGTTTCCACTGCGTTCTCATTTTGCCCGTAGCCAAATTTGGAGCATAGACACACAATGACATCACAATCAAGTGTGCTGAGAGTGAACACCTGTGCACGGCAGTTTTTCTTTTAAGATTTGCTAACAAGTGTAGGATTGAAGGAGCCACCTCAAGGACAAGATACAAAAGATGATGAGAAAAATAATGAGGAATGAAAGAACAATAAATAGATGGAGGAGTACAAGTTTAAGCCTGTATGCCGGTTTTTGTTACTTGATTCTGCCTCGCTGAGGCTTTGAACTGTGCAGTGATGAGTTCAAGAGGTGGGGCGATGTGATATGTGTGTATCCTGGACATGCGTTTGTGTTTGTGCTGCACATCTGCTCTGTTGAAATTGTCTTGACTTCTTTGATATCAGTGTTTCCCACAGATTGACAGTGTTGAAAATATTTGGAAGAATAAGATTGATTACCCCCATTTCTAGCAGACTGTCTCGTATTTCAACATTTCAAGTTTGACTCGATCATCCACCTTAGTTTAGTGTTTTAATCACACGCTGCTTTAGTCTGCCTGGCTTTTTCCCTTCAGTCTCCCCACACACACAGTAACGGAGCATCTCGATATCAACGCCAACTTTCAGCTGAATGACATCACACCAACCAGGTGCACTTACAGGCTTAAAACAACAGCACACATAAGCCTACATTGAACAAGAGAGGTTGCATCACGAGCAGTGCATTTCCAGGAGGGACGTAATGCCAGAGAACATCTCTCTCTCTCTCTGTTTCTCTGGAGAGCATGTGTGATTGTCAGTAAATGGGAGGGATGGAACAAATGTAGCTTGTCCACTGGTTAATTGATCATGGATGGTATCTAAAATATACAAAAAGATGCTAAAAAGTGTCCCAAGTCTACTTTGGTGACTGTTAATAGACTTATACCTGGGCCACCCACCCATGTGTGGGAAATGCATGCTGTGTGAGAGTGAGGGAGAGAGGTGGAGTGCACAGCTCAAGAATACAAAAGTGATATGTGTTGGATAATGTTGTTATTGTGTTGGGCTGTCACAAGTGGTACAATTTATAAGCAAGGGGTTTGTACTTTTTTTCTCCTTCTCCCTGTTTCACCCATCTATCACCTTATCCATCCAAACACCCTTAATACTCACCCACTTTCTCTTATGTTTTCCCATTTTGACTCCAGATAGAGGTAGTTGAGCAGAAAACCGCAAGAGAGAGGATGATGGAGATCCAGCACAGATACGGTGTGATAGGGAAAGCGAGGAAATGTGGACGCTATGAGATAAAGCAGCGGGAATTATACGGGAGAGGGGCCAACAGCTAGGGAAATAGATCGGCGGCAGGGAGGGATTGTGATGAAGTGATGGAGAGTGTTAGGAGGAGGAGGAGGAGGATGTGTGAGGAGGGTGTCTGAGCTGAGTGCAGAGAAAGGGGAGGGAGAGGTGGAGGAAATGGATAGAAATAGCTGATGCACTCTGAGGCTTACAGAAAATCAATAGCAGTCAAGAGGGGAAGCCACAACCCCCACCCTGCTCTCTCTCTCTCTCTCTCTCTCTCTCTCTCTCTCTCTCTCTCTCTCTCTCTCTCTCTCTCTCTCTCTCTCTCTCTCTCTCTCTCTCTCTCTGACTGCACTCTCACCCTCTACTGCTCTCCCCCTCCAGTCGTCTTTCTTGTGTGTTTTTATCCTCCTCTCTCCATATTCTGTCATCTCCCATTCCACCTCAGTGCTCTCACCCTTTCATGTGCATTTCTCAGCCTTGTCCTCTTCTGTACCTTGGCCTTCATCTTGTCCACCACATTCTTCATCCCTGGTTGCTTCTCTCCTTCACGCTTCTTCTTTATCCTCACCCCCCCCCCCCCCCCAATTCCAAGCGACGTCCTCTCGTCGATGCTGTTGGCATGCTTTATATGGACCAGCAGCAGGATTCACGGATGTCTGGAATTTAAAAAAAAAACTTGTCATAACAAATACCCAGATGGTCGTTTTCTGCAGTCAATTGGAAGGCGTGGTCAGGTGTGAAAATAGGACTGGTTTTATGTCGTCTGCAAACTGTCCCTTCTCTACATTGTTACTTAAGCTGATTGGCTATTGATCACTTTTTTGCCACATCAAAGTTGACACATCCCTACAGGATTAAACTTGTGCTTGTTATGTGCATCTCGTAAAGTAGTACTCTTGTGTTTTTTTTAGTACCGTTGGTCAAAATATTTCACATTGTCAGAAAAAAAAGAAAGAAGGAAATTAATTGTCTGAGCCAACCACAACATGTATTTGTAATTTCATTACTCGTTACTCCTCATGACTCCAGCTAACAATCACACCACCATCTCATTCCAACTTTACCTTCAGTGCATCACAGCATAATAGTCTGTTGTGGTCAACATAATTATATACTTACTAATTTTCATCTCCACCTTCCTTAGGAAAGTGTTAAAATGCAACTGTGCTAAGCCCATTCATCTCCGTGCTAATCTCTTTCTCAAGGTCAAGTGGTCCGGGACAACTGTTTAAAATCTTCAAATAGTTACCGTAAATGAAACCTTTCCATAATCAACGTGTTTTCCTTTATTAAATCCCGCCGTGTCAAATTGGTAATTCTTCTTTCCTTTGATTCCTTTCACCATTTTCCACCAACACTTCCAACAATAAGCTCCTTTTAAAGACAGAGATCCCATGAATTGCCTCAACGAAGACCCTACACCATCTTTGTTTGTTTTTTGTTTTCTACATTGAACTAGGCACCGTTTTGGATTTTAACGGTTCTGATTCCAATTCCGATTTGGCCTTTCGGTTCCGGTTCTCGGCCATTTTCGATTGCGGTTCTTTGAGGTGCGGGGTCAAAACAGGCCGCACGCTTATTTCGCTGAAGAAGAAAAAAAAAAGTATTTCAAAAAAACTTCATACAAGCCATTCTGTATAAAGAATGTATCATTCATTATGAATGACTCATTCATATATTTGTGTCACATCATGGGATCACTGTTGCCGGCTTAGCGGCGGCAAAGCACTCGTCACTTCCATCACTTGTCACACAGCTGTTCCGATTTAAATGCGGTGGCGCATGTAAACACCAGATCGTATTAGATCACAACTCGTGTAAACAGTTGAGACGAAACCTTCGATTGGAATGATTTCAATTAGAATGAAGAAAAGTGTCCACTTAAACCCAGCCAGTAACTCTGCGTCAGCTGTGGAGCAGTGCATCCTGTATATATCACAAACACCTCATTAGAAATCTTTTATATTAATATCGTAGATATAGAGGAAAATGCAGTGTCCGCAGATATTGAAATTCATACTGCAATCATACCATTCAACTTTCCTTGAGGGTCCGGATTGGTGAAACTGTGTGCACTGAGCTGTGTGCAGTCCCAACACTGGACATGGTGTCATTGAAACACAACAGTCATGTAGCCTCTGTATTGTGCTCTACATAGTGACTCAGACTGAATGACTCGTCGCTGACTCAATTTACCAGACTCTGTCCAAGTGCAAGTGAGACCACATTCAGGGAGGGAGCTGGATTTTTTGCCTATTGTGATTGGTGAATGAGTATTGTATAGAAGAGTGCTATGCAGCCGGCAAGTCCCATGAATGCTTCGGCAGTACTCAGTCCTAAATCGTCTTGGTGAAAATAGACTGTTAGCTGGTTTTCACTACACTCACGTAAACTTTACTTGCCTCAACCCTTTTCTGTTAATTTATTTTGTCTGCTCTGAGGATTGGAGTGTGAGAGGAAATGCTTTTTAAGGATTGAGTTTACAATTCAGTTGTAAAAAAACAACAACCTCACTTTTCTTTCTCTACCCCCCCCCTTTCGTTGTTGTCAGTCACAGCCTTTCTTCAAAGAAAGCGGCTGTGAGCAGGAAACAATCCCACGAACAAACCACTGAGAGGTGAAAAATGCTCCTTTAGGAAAGCTTATTTGCATCCATTTCCCTCTACTTTAGCTTTCTTCATCTCTGTCGTGAAGGTAGCCTTGTCTGGAGTGCCCTTGGGAGTGCTTACCCTGGGTGTGCATACCACTGCCACCATCTGTGATGAGGACGTCCCAAGCTAAAGACGTGCCCATGACAAAAAGGGCAAAACAAAAGGCAGAATGAATATATATATATATATATATATATATTCATTCTGCCTTTTGTTTTGCCCTTATATATATATATATATATATATATATATATATATATATATATATATATATATATATATATATATATATATATATATATATATATATATATATATATATATATATATATATATATATATATATATATATATATATATATATATATATATATGTGTGTGTAGACAATGAAAAGATGGAAGGACTGTGGAAAAACAAGAGTAAAAATCTTAGCTGTGATGCAAGCGGCGGTATCATCACAAAGCTTCTCTAATCCAGGATTACTGTGTGTGTGTGTGTGTGTGTGTGTGTGTGTGTGTGTGTGTGTGTGTGTGTGTGTGTGTGTGTGTGTGTGTGTGTGTGTGTGTGTGTGTGTGTGTGTGTGTGTGTGTGTGTGTGTGTGTGTGTGTGTGTGTGTGTGTGTGTGTGTGTGTGTGTGTGTGTGTGCGCGTGCACCCACATCTATTGCCTCTGATCTGAGACAAGAGACTACCATATGGCTTTCAGTCACTTTTGTGCCGTACACACGGTCAGCATCCATTCTCACAAACATGTTGTCATTGTTTTTTTTTTGTGCTGTTATCCACGTTGCATGAGAACAATAACAACAACAACGGAATTAAATGTGCGTAGTACGCAGATAAACGAGGGTCTCACCGCAATGCCTGGGTTTACTGGTGCTTGGTAACTTAATTTCAACTAAAGGTATAACCAACACGTGGTTTGTGCTGGTACCTTGACAGAATATTTTCATATTCTTCATATTCTGAGAGGTGCTTTGTCCGGACATGGTGAAACAAATTGTTTGGGGAGCTGTCTTACGTCTAAGTCTAAAGACATGGATGGCGAGGCTTTTGCTGTCTCTCTTTCCTGACGCTGTTTGTTCACTCATTTTTCAGTCACGCTAACGTAACTTTGTGGCCCTACTCTGCATTCCAGATAGAAACTGGGAAAATACAAGCTCCTGCTTGAAAAAAAAAATTGATTTGAACTCATAGCCCGGTTGGATTCTTTGCTCGGAAACTCGAATCATTCACTAGTAGACGTGATATATTTGCATTGTTAATATATTAATATTTAGCTGCCAGCGTTACAGTTTTTTGCAAAGATGTCTGTGATAATTTATATTTGCCCACTAGTCTATTGGAGATTAGATATGTCCAATCATCAGGGTATCAAGATTATTTTCTGAGCTCATCATGCAAACGCAGTTTGCCGTTGACTTGAACGCAACACTAGCACACGCTGCATGCGGTCTTAAAGAGTGGATTCGCAGTGTGTTTATGATCACATATTGTTTAAACAACAGACACCCCTAAGTGCAATCCATAGCTAACGATTCATATGAGTTTGATATGTAAGAAGCACAAAGCTTTCTAGATATAGGCGTGTGTGTTTTCACTGTTTGACCTTGTGCTCTGCTCCTCTCACCTCTGTTTAGGAGCCTCTGGGGCGACCTACCACTGTCACCCAGACCTTGCATATGGGGAGGAGAGTGATAAGGTAAGCCACGTACCTTCAAAGTATTAACAATCATCCCAACATGAAGAATACAGGGATATTTTTAAGTTTCACATTATTGTTGATTGATATCAACGGGCGCGGGGTGGATGAGGAAAGTTGTGATTGTGAATTGCGTTAACTTAATACAGACATAACAACCTTGGGAAAATGTTCAATGTTAATAGCATCGGTCTAACATTACATAGTTTTTAAGCTAGCTTGCTTGTTCACCACGCATTTAAGTTGGCAAAAATAACATTAAGTTCTGCAGATGGTTAAAAGAGGACTTTTCATAGCACTGTGTTCATAGCTATTATTGCAGCCAAACTCATAACTGTAGTGAGAAGAGCTGGCAGGTTGAACAAAAGAAAGCACACATGTTGCATAAATAATATTAATGTGTGTGTGCGTGCCTTGCACTTAAAATAAAAAATGGCATCAGATGAAGAAGACACTGACAGGGAGAAAGAGAGCAGCAGATAATAATAAGCAGGGGATGGACATTTCAAGCAAAAAACGATTCGATAGTCACACGGCACTATTTGACCAAAGGCTCAACAAACTCTGTCAAAGTTGGAAAACCCTCGTCTTCAACAAAGCTGATAGGAAGCATGTCTTTAGTTATCATCTTTGAGATGACCGCCTGTTTGTTCTGCACGTCTATTGTCAAGCTTTCTTTATCTGCTGTGGATGAACCCTCTTTGGGTGCTTTGCCCTCAAATGACTGTACATAGTGGTGGTAGACTTATGATAAGGTAGTTTTACCAGGCAGTGTTGGTAGGGCGACGTGGCTGACCCTGCAGGTGCTAAACGTTCATACAGTGTTGGGAAGAACTGCTTTTTTCCCCTTCTTTTTTTTACTGTGCCACACAAATTTGACCTCCAACAAAACCTCAAGTTGACCTCATTAATGCCACTGTGTCCGTTCCAGCTTTTAATTGCTAATCTTAATGATTGTTACCGTCATTGCTCTTTTTGTTTGTTTGTTTTTCTTTAAATTTTTATGGTTCTTATTATTTTACTTATTTCTTTTATTGTCCACTCGTGCACTTTTTTGATTTTTTAGCATTGCTAAATTTTATTTTTAATTAATATAGCCAAGTATTCTCATTTATTGCTGTTTGATTTTAGGTGCGTTTTCATTTATTTTCTTGTACTTTATATGCCTCTGCACCTATCCAAAAGAGGGCTCTTCCTCGATTTGTTTACCATGGTATTTAATGAAATAAATTAATGAAATTACATGCAAATCCTGAACAGGAAATTTGACTTTATTCAATATACAAACTTATTCCCATTTTTATTTGATTGATATGGTGATGAGTTAGTAAATGACTAAGTTAAGCAACGTGAAAGCATTTGAACTCAGCATTTCGGCTACACTATTGTGCCATATGAAACATTTTCCCAAAGTTGGCAGGTCTACCCTCTGACTAAATATCAGACGACATCTCTGAGCTGATACTGTGTGAATGCAGACACACGGAGCTAAACCAGTTCCTCATAATGCTTTGTGTGTGTGCGCACATAATGATTATACAGAGTGCAATGTGTTCAACCTCCCCAGTGAACACCTAGTCTACAAGAACAGGAGTTGTTCCAGCCAGTCAGTATGACTAATATGGGATTTTGTTTTTGGTTGTGTTTCTGTGGTTGTCATGAACTTAAGTAATCTGTTATCTAATTGTGATGTGGAATATCACAGTCAGAAATAATCATTTTTAATTATATTGTCAAATAAATGTCTTTTCACAAATTCACCAACATGAAACACTGCAGGTCAATATTACTTTTCAATTAGTTAGAAAGACATGCAGATACAATATGATCGGCAAATTTTGCTCTCCCGGAATGATGAACAATGAAACATTTAATTATATACATGAAATATATTCATGTTCCTCTATTTTAAACAAACATAAAAGGAAATGTGGGGTGACATAACTGAAGTAAATGGATAAACTAAAAAAAAACAACAGCTGTTTTCTGTCTTCAATTATGCAATTTGGGCTATTTTGGTTGATGTGTTACCTCCAAGAAGCACTTCACTTAAACAGTAGCACCTCAAGAAACTCAAGCAGAGCACACTTTGCAAATTTGAACATTGCTTTAAGTTTCACAACTGCTGAATTATGTTTACATTATACACATGAAAACAAGTTTAGAAAGGCTTTGGTAGCAAAAGCATGTGTCAGATATGTCCCCTAGGATGGAGAAATGTATCAGTATTAATGATAATTTCAGCAATTCTGCCATGTCAGTATAGTGTACTAAAGTAAATCATGCCATGTGACAAGGGGAGGCCTGTGTCAAAAGTAAGCAGATGAAGCAAAAAAACAAACAAACAAAAAACAGTGAAGAAGGAGAAGAGGGGAAGCAGGATGCTGAGGAAGGTGTTACAGAAGTCTTGGTGGGTGAGATGGAAGGGAGGGTAGGCCAAAAACAGGGAGGGGGCATTGCTAATGATTTCGCTTCCAGCTGTGGGACTTGGTTGGAGCGAGAGAGGGTAAAGGAGGGGAAGGAGCGAGGTAGGGAGGGGGAGGAAGGGAGGAACAGTGGCAGAGGAAACAAAATGGGCTTTGAAATGTTGTTAATGGAAAGAAAATAAGTGGGGGAGGGAGGAGTGTTTGTGTGTTGGTGGGAGCATGCCTGCAAATATTAATGAATCTGTAAAAGCAAATGAGCATATTTGCTCAGCGAGCACATTCACGCTAGCAAAGGGAGACGTGCTCTGTTGTATATCTTACGTGTGTGTTTGCATGAACTCTGCGGATCTGCCTTTATTTTGGTTCTCGGCAATGACAGCGAAGCCACAACAGCTGCTAGCCACAGTTACTGTGTGTGCGCAAGTAGGACTCATGCATATCCCAAATGTGGACACAGTGAAATAGAACATGGATGGGTGTGTCTGTACTCAAGCTTCAGGATATCTACCCGGCCTGCTGTGTGCACATGCTGAATGTTGACTCAGTGAAAGGGTGTGTGTATGTGTGTGTGGTCCCGCTGCAGAATGTGCTGGGATATCAGCTACAGAACACTTCGCAGTGTTTTATGGCTGTGCGGGAAAGTCACTGAGTGTGTTTGTCCTTTTTTTTTTTTGTCTGTCTGTCTGCGCTTGTGTTTTTTCGGGCCTCTGAAAGTCAGCGTGTTTTTCTCCCATTTTTTTTTCGGGCTTTAATAGAAACATGTTTGTACCTGACGTGTGTGAGTTTGAATGTATGAAACGACAGGAACCGTACGAGAACATAAGGCCACGCTAAGGCATGTTGCTTGAGGAGACACGCACGCACACACACACACACGCACGCACGCACGCACGCACGCACGCACACACACACACACACACACACACACACACACACACACACACACACACACACACACACACACACACACACACACACACACACACTCCTTTGTCTGACACTGCTCCCCCACTACTAACGTGGGCAGACAGGCCCATCAAACTTTCATACTAATGGGCAATAGTCTGCATGCGTTATGACAAAGTGTGTTTGTGTGCATGTGTCCTGTCTAAGGACTTCTCGCCTTGTCCCCTCAGATTTAAGGCCGGGGTCTTGGACTGGACAAACAGAGGAAAACGGGGGGGGGGGGGGGAGCTAGAGGAAGAAGGGACTCGAGAGGGGTTCAGTTTATCTGATGGAAGGAAAGGGGGGGGGATGGGAGGAGGCTGTTGAGGAGGGTGGGGAGTGTGTGAGGAGGGAATATGTCAAGACGCAGGATGGAGGAGGCTGCCTTAGATATGAAAATGGGCACAGTAGATGTCCCTAGGGTGTTGGTGTCGAGCCTCGGCTGGTAGAGAGGTTTTGGGGTGTCGGGCTGGAAGAGAGGGGTTGTAATTGGGACAAGCTGAGGGCTTTGGCAGTGGGGGTGGATCAGTCTTGCCCTCCGTCCTATGTAGAGATTGGTATAGATGGAGTGTTTATTCCACATCACAGACGATTTTTTTTAAGTAAAAATGTAAAAGTCCTTTCTTTTTTTTTTTTTGATAAAATGACGCTTCTTTTACACAAATTTTTTGTTTCTTTGCATTTATTAAGTTTTATTTGACTTTACCTAAAGGGCAATTTAGAACTTAGAAAGGTCATTATGTGCAGATGTCTTCTGAAATGAGGACCTAATTGTGTCGGAACGTCACAGAGTTGAATCAGACAAAGTGTTTTTGTCTCTGACATTAGTTAAAAAGCCTATGAGAGCTGGTTTTAAACACTACCTGAAACATATTGTCTATAAAGTAATCTAAACGATGAAGGACCCATCCGACGCGTCACATTGTAACACCGTAGCTTTCTTCTTCACTGACAAAGATGCAAGATTTTTCTGGACTCTTGGTCTCAAGATTGCTTCGAAAAACCATTTTGTCAAGAGAGCATTTTGATGTTTTCAAGGACATCCACGCCCTAAAAGTAAAAGTGAGTCAGCAACAACCTTGAACATCGGAATCGATCAACCTGAAGACTACACTGAGTGGACAGACGTATGGGAATGAACTGGAAATGTGTTGAAGCACAGAAATAAGAAATTAGAATAAAAATATCTTTGTTATTGGAACAGTTTTGGACCGTTCCAACCCTGTTGCCACGGCACAATTCAAAGGCTGGCTGTCAAAAGAAAACTAGAGAAGTGTATTTTGGGTGAAGGTGCGGGTGCTTTTAGATATAATGCGGCTTTGAAGGGTTTGGGCCAGGCTTTGTGACGCACCAGTCATCTTGGACACGTGCTTTATTTTGATAAAATACTGGCAGACACACTCAAAGTCTGCTGTGTATCCGTTGCAATGACCTAAATTTGTTCTGTCAATTAGGGTCTGGTGCACCCCGAGGCCCCAACCAACTTCACCTCTCTTTCATCTCTGCCTGTCTTCTGCACTCTTCTTTCTCTGACTTCTCTTTCCCCTCCATTGCCCCTTCATTCGTTCCAGTCTTCTCCTGCCATGTACTCCACTCTGGTCATAACCAAATGAAATCACTGTTATTGTTTGTCTCTCGCATAGACTAGGCAGCTCAGATCACGTCCGGTCCTAGAAAGTGATGGAGCCATCAAGTGTACTGTGTGTTTGGGCCCCTACTGCCCAAATACAATTTGCTCGGATTTGTTAGAGTAGCAGCCTCTGCCTCACATGAGCTTCAGAAGGTATTGTTGTTCATAGGCTGTAAAACTTCCAACAGTGGCAGCTGCCCATGTGTGAATGTGAATTTTGTGCATGTCTGCAGTCGTTTCCGCAACTGTGTGTCTCTGCAGCCTGCTCTCCAGCTGTTTCCTGTTAGCTATCACACCGCTCTCAAAGTTGCTGAGCTTTGTGTGGCTGTGTCTGTGTGTGTGTGTGTGTGTGTGTGTGTGTGTGTGTGTGTGCGTGTGTGTGCATTAAAAGTCATAGCCGCTGAGTCATTTTTATCACACTTTAACAACATGTGTCTCCCACGAAGAGGGGAGGTCGAGGCGTGTGTGAGCGTAGTGTGTGTTTTGTCATAGAGGAGGGGTTAGTTGTCTCGAAAAGAACCGATGTGTTCTGAAGAGCACAGCTAAGGTATAGGCAGGGGACGGTGACTAAGACCTGACACATGGGCATGTGTGTTCCCGCCTCGCCAAGTGCCAAGTGTGAGAGTCACTGCTTGACTGGAAGTGAGGTGACTAACAGATGAGTCGACTATATGATAACTCCTTAGTCAGTCTAAACCTTTATGACTACATATTCAGCAATTCCACTGTTTTGGCCTGAATCAATGCCCTTTTTTCCCCTTCTTTTTTTTTGTCTCCAAGAGAAAGTATTTGTCAGACTATCCAGTTGAGGATGTTTCCGTATGAGTTGTGCTCAGGCCTGTGAGTGCTTGTCTTGCGTTTGCACTCCAAGAGGAAGTGACTTTGAACCCTCCGGGCCTCAGAGCTCTGATGGTATAATATGCTCTCTTTCTCGTACACCCACACACACACACACACACCCACACACACACACACCCCCCCACACACACACACACACACACACACCCCCACACACACACCCACACACACATTGGATCATACAGGAAATGCCATGAGTGACAAAGGAACTTAGTGTCTATGCAGTAGTATGGATTGTAAGCCAGACCTGACGGTAGAGTGTGGTGAAATTGATTATTGGTCACTAACCCAACCTCTCTCCCACTCTCCCTTTCTTCCCTTTTTTTTTTTACTCCTCCATTTTCCACCCCTCCCTTTACAGAGTGAGGAAAGCCCCAGTCCAAAGCGCCAGAGACTGTCCAGCCAGTCTGTCTTGGAACAGCTAACCTCATCCGTCCCCCCACCGTCCACCCCATCTCCCCCCATCCGGCCCTGGGAGTCAGCGCCCCCAAGTCGAAGACAACCCCACCCCCACGCGCACTACCACCAGGAGAGATGCCTTACTCCTGCGCGGCACAGACGCAGGTATGTTGTTGTTTGTTGATTTCTACGACTTCGGCCCCATCTACATCACAATAGTAAAAGTTTTTCCTTTGCGTTTTAAAAAAAAGCTCCATGTTCATACGGCACAGTTGTGGAAACGATCCCCGTGAACACGGATCTGCGAAAGCATTTGAAAACGCTGGAATATGCATTTCAGCCCATCAGTTGGGGGTGTAATGTTTCAAAATCAACACCACAGAATCACATCACGTGTTCTGTCCGCATGGCTCAAAATGCAATAGTCATGCGCCAGAGGAGCCGTTTTGTCACAGTTTTCTGAATAGTTGCATTTTGCCAGTTCACACGACTATGACAACGACGAGTTTTCAAAAGATTGAACTGTGGAAGGCCCCCAAATGCTGTTGTCAAGTAAACGAACGGCCACCACAACAAAGGGTGACCATTTTATGCAAGAACCTTTGTGGTGTAAACAGCGACTTAGTTTCAGTTAACCGAGGGTCCCGAATGTAAAACTTACCCTCTGTTCTCACTTCTAGCCCGCCAGCAAGGCGTCAGCGTGGCCGTCTCTCCAGACCCACCCGACACATGCCTCCCCATCATCACCCCTCCACGCAAGGTCCCGTGCCCTGCCTGTCGCCGCCAGAGCTGCAGGATGAAAACTTCCACCATAACCCCCATCCCTCTGGACACCAGACATACCCAACACACACACCCAGTGCCTATGGCCAGCCTCCCACCGCTGGTGGCGGGGGAGCAGGCTTGGAGGAGCCCCGAGCTTTCCACCCCCCGACATTGTCACCACGACTACTACATCCTGCTGCTCACCACCACCACCACCACCACCTTCATCATCAGCAACAGCATCATGCGACACAACAGCAGCAAGGAGCCATGGTCATGGACCTGCACGAACAGGTTAGTCTGCAAATAATAAATGTGCGAGACAACCACGAGACATTGCACTCGTGTGTGTGTGTGTGTGTGTGTGTGTGTGTGTTTATATGTGTGTGTCAACTCTGGTGTGTTTCCTCCCTAGCTGCAGCAGGCCAGTGTTCCAGTCTCTTACACAGTGACCCCAGTCCCTCCACACGGTCTCGCCGCACCTCTGTGTAGCAGCCAGCACCTTCCCCCTACCTGTTCCTCACAGCAAGTCCCCACCTGCAGCGTGGTGTTCAGCACTGGACAACATTACCACCCGGTAAGAAGAACACAGCACTGTGTTGTTTGTAGGAACATGTGGGTTTGTTTGTTATTAAAGAAAACACACTTTGTCCTGTAGCCTCGCTTGTGGCTCAACCAAAGAAAAAGCAAATTACTCAGAAGAAAAATGGATAAGATAAGCAAAGATCCGCAGAACAGGTTTTCCTCGAACGGGGCCTTTTAATCTTCCAGGTCTTTGCTGCCACCTTGTGGCATGATGTGGCATGTTTAAATCACCACGGTGAAAAATCTTAATCTCCACTCTTGTGCACCTTTTTCCAGATGCTACAGGCATGTTCAATGCAACATTTGCCAGTGCCCTATGCGTTTCCCTCACTGCTGTCCAGTGACCCCCAGTTCCTGCTACCCCATCCTCATCACCCGCCCCACCTCCCCACGCCCGGACAGTTCCTGCCTTTCCAGACGCAACAGCCCCGATCGGTAAGTGAATGATTTAGGTTTACATTGTCTCCATGTTGACTTGTATCAGTCTGTGCATATCTACACACAGGAACATATTTATTCTTGTTTTTAAATATTTTATGATGGCGCTAATTGTCATATTGGATGACCAATTACAGTTGCAACATACAACAATTATTGCACCATTAAACCAGTAACTGCCCTGATTTTGTGTCCTTAAAAGCTACTTGTAAACATCTTTGGCCTAGTTATTTTCCCACCATAACACCTGTTGTGCATTTATCACATTTACTAACCTCCTGTGTTTCTTCTTAGCCCTTGCAAAGGATCGAAAATGAGGTCGAGCTTCTCGGAGAGCAGCTTTCAGTAGGTGGAGGCTTCAGCTATGCCCACCATCACCACCACCATCACCACCAACCTCCCACCACCCTGCCGCCTTCCACACCACTCCAGTTCCTCTCACACCATGATTCCTTATCCCAGGAGCTCTTTACAGTGGTGAGTACACAGATTACATGACATCATCAGTATCATTATCATCATCATCAGACTGTAATATATGATTATGGTAAAATAGCACTTCCATCCTTGGTGGAATAAATTGATTTTCTCTTCTACCCCCCACCTCTCGCAGCCCTATCCTCACTTTATGCCTCGGCGATTCACAAGCCGGCGTTACCGCTCTCAGCAGGCGGTACCCCCATCACCCTATCACCCCAGCTTCCTGCCTTACTTCCTGTGAGTGGTTTTTGCTTAAAGTTTATGTCGCCCCATACAAGTGCATTTGTGAATAGATTTGAGTATGCATAAGATACATAGCAAATGCCATCTAATAAACTTTGTGTATCTTCTCCTCTCCTACCCACAGGTCAATACTTCCTGTGGCCCCTAATGTGGCCCCCACTATCAGTCTAGAGCTGGATGTGGACGACGGAGAGGTGGAGAACTATGAGGTGGGGGAGGCTGCTGCTCGAACGTACATCCGAGAATAATGTTGTCGCATGATACACACTAGGATTTCATGTTTGTTTTTAAAATGAGAATGTGCATGAAATAAACACAGATGAGGTCTATTGTCAACACATGCCCATATGTACTATGAAACCCTGTTGCTCCCCCTCAGCTTGCACACAACAGTTCATTTATCAAGCCATTAGTCTTGTTCTACGTTTGAACTGCGAACTTTGTCCTCTTACTTGTGCCTTTGTGTGCGAAACCTTCAGGCCCTGTTGAACCTTGCGGAACGCCTCGGAGAGGCCAAGCCCCGTGGTCTTACTAAGGCAGATATAGAACAGCTTCCATCATATAGGTTCAACCCCAACAACCATCAATCTGAGCAAACACTGTGAGTATCTTATTGCCTTTATACATTAATGCGCTATAAGGAACTGATCTTGTTGGTGGCTTTAGGTCGATGCGATATAAATGGGTTATTAAGATACTGTTCTACATGGTACCAACCTTGCTTCGTCTTGCAGGTGTGTGGTATGTATGTGTGACTTTGAGTCTCGCCAGCTCCTGAGGGTCTTGCCCTGTAACCACGAGTTCCACGCCAAGTGTGTAGACAAGTGGCTCAAGGTGAGTAAAGCTATTTGCATGAATATGAACTAGTCAACCGTTTTCCACCGCACCCTTAAAACCTGGTCAAAGCCGAAAGTTGAAAAGCAGAATTTACCCATGTGTCTGTGAGCTTGGTGACATGGTGACTACGCACGGAACTAGTTGTTGAAATACTGTAGATGAGCAAATGGCTAACATGCGAGCCAGCCCGAAACATGCTAGCGCTAGTCTGTCACAATAATTACCCATGGCATTTTATGTGAGTCTATAAATAGATGGAGAAAAAGGCTCAGCTAGCTAACAGCTTGTTAAGTGACACCGAGCCAACAGGCATTTTTGGGCTCGGGTTCTTCAGTCCATCAAAGGTCAGCACTATCTTGATAGCTGTTTGTCTTGGTCTACCTATATATTAAGTTGCTTTTGGTCAACTTTGTGAGATTTGAGTGCCAAAGTTCACAAAACTTCAAATCTGAATTTGTGCAGATTTAGTTTTCTTTCTAGAACAAATCCTGATTGATGTGCTTCCAGTGCAATAAATAGATTTTTTGACAAGATTCCTGCCCTTTAATCAGTGGACTTCTAAATGAGTGTAATTAGTGTATTTACAGTGTGTATTGATCTTTTATGTGTATATGTTTTCCTGTTTAACCCTCATCTCCTAATGTTTTATTCTTCCAGGCCAACAGAACCTGTCCTATCTGTCGAGCCGACGCCTCTGAGGTCCAGCGGGATTCTGAGTGACCTCATATCGACACCTAACTCCACAATCACAGACTCCTGGATGCACCAACTGATCAGTGAACACGGTCTATCATATGCCTCGTCTCACACATACTGCCACATGACTGGGACCAGTGCTCCTTATCCTTATTCCTTCACTCTTTAATTCCCCCAGGACAATGAATAGTAACTCTTACCCGGAATCAGCAACTTTGTACTGACTCATGCTCACTTTATCGCTGGACTTCCTCTGCCTTCTGTTTTTGGACTTTTATGCCCCTACTACTCTGCCTTCTGCTCATGGTTGCTCCTCACTATGAATGGCCTTTGAAACACATACACACAGTGTCATGTGCAGGTGGACAATATAAGTGTATTTTTTAAAATGCAAGGTTAGCCCCTAAAAGCTGAGGTGACCTGTTGAGTCTCCTGGGTGATGTATAGACGAACAGACTTCTGTATAGTTGTACTAGCATACATTTAGGAAGAACTGGCATTCCAAAGATTATGACACTGTTGTTGTTTTTGTTTTTTGTTTGTCATAATTAAGCACTTCACGTCTTGGTTTGCAGTCATTCTTACTCGACTTCACACGATTGCAGGTGAAGAGCATCAGCCCATTTTAATTTCCGTGTGCTTATTCATGCATTCCTCAGTGTGAGAAGAGTCTGTGTGAGTTGAAACAAAGATACTGTACACTGTATGTTGAAGAATGAGCTCCTTTTGAACAGTGAAAAATACACTTAATTATCTCTGCAAGTTCTCTGCGCGCAAGTATGTGTCCTTGTGCTTGTGTGTGAGTGGGTATGTGTGTGTTACTCCTGTGGTATTTATACACTTCATGTGGTACAGTGCATTATTGACTTCCTTAATCCAGATTTTTTTTCTCTCTCTCTGCTTCATATAGATTTAGATTCACTGGAGGTTAAGGGTAACTTTAGACCTCTTTATAGCCAAGTGTAGGACCAGGAACACTTCCAGGGAAAACAACACTGCTTCTGTGTCATGTCAATATCACCCTCTGCAACTTTGACTCAATCACTCAATGTCTGCCTGTCAACCTTGTTCTCGTTTAAAACTAGCAAAGGCTGAAGGCTTTTTTTTTGTGATACAGTATGTCCTAACCCAAAGGAAACAGATCAGGGCTATTTCTCTTTCTTGAGATATCCACTACTCTCCTCTGAGGCACATCATGTGAATATCATTGGATCTTACAGTGCTGACAAGGTGGGTGCAACATTTTCATTAACAATGTCATCAAGATGTTTCCACATGCTAACTTTGCTAGCTTTCTTATGGGAATGAGGCCTTTGAAAACGTGTCTATATCTGTCTTGGTAACCACGTTGCATTCTCTAAGTGTTGGTAGATATGGATGCTATGTTTTGTCCATCATTGACTAAGAACATGTTTGAAGAGATCTAGAAGGTCACAGTCAAATCTGCTGTTTCACCACATGGTGGATTTGACACTTTAGCACTTTAATACTTAAATTTATGACCTGCACGCTCTTCATTCTGAACAAACCACTCATCAGTTTCCCACAGTCCGCCTGTGTATAAGAAAAACAAACAAACCATTTGAATCCAATAAAAACATGTCCTCCACATCAACTTCCTACCGTATCCCAACATGTTGATTACTTAATATTCTTCTCACTGCACATCTGTTGTAAGTCCAGAGGTTTGGTTTCATAATAATACGTTCTATCTTTAAAGGCCTATGCTAGTATGTGATCATGTAATTCAGATGTTCACCCTGTGCACGGAGCAGGATTTCTTATGTACCTTATCACTATAGATCACATTTGGTGTTTGTGTGTCAAGATGACAACCTAACATAGGTAAAAGTTTCGTTTGGACAGTTCTGCCAGGCACCCGCAGTGTCTTACATCTGAGCTGCCTTTTGTAAACCTTTCTCTCCAGGTACCGCTTGCATCCATCCAGTGTCACTACATCAGACCTTTCGCTCAGCCCTGAGTTGCGCAAAACCCACTATATCAGTGTTCAGGAAGACTTAATTCACATAATAAAGCTCTTACATATTCTGTCATCTTTTTTTTTCTGGGCCTGAAAGTCATATTTGTTACTGTTCTATGTTTTTTTTGTTGTTGTTGCTTGGTACACTAACAATTACCTCAGTCCCACTATTTATGTCTTTTCAGAAAATGGTGCAACCAGTATGATTAGTGCTTATCGATTTGTTTTGCTAATCTTTTCAATGCAAGTTGTTGGGTTGTTTGAACATGTTTTCCTTTTTAAGCTCTATGAAACTCTGTCATTAAAATGGTGTCATAGTAGTTTCTATATGTATTATATCTGTAACCAAAATCATTTGAAGACCTGTTATGATAATGAAATTTTTAACAAACATTTGTACATTTTGTATGAGAGTTATTACTAGTAATACTTTATTAAGTAGTGCAATGATTTTTTTAATCCCTTACCCCGTCTTTTGGATTTCAAAGGCTGGTTCAATAATAAATGTATAACATCCTCTTCTAAAACGGCGTGTTCTCCATTTATTCTTGCTCCAGATTTTCTGTTCAGCTTTTGAAAATTGAATACTTGACCTAAACAAGATATTCTCCTCGGAGACATGAGTCATGTACTTCTGGGAAAGCTTGTGTGTCATTGTAGTTCTGCTATACAAGAAGCGTAACCCCTCCATATGCCAGCTCACGTGACCTCTGACCCCAGTCACTTTAAAATCCTGTCTTTGTTACTTTAACTCTTGGCCTGCCAAAATCAACTGCTAGAACATGCTCCTCTATGGGCCATTGCAGCACATTTTATATACTCTTTTGTTTGACTTAAACACAACGCATGAGATTTAAATAGCTAATTAAAGGGTAGGACAGTTCACTACTGCAGGCGGCAGGCATATTTTTTCAATTCATGGAAAAACTTTCTCATCAAACAATCCAAATTTTTGTTTAGCCTAAGTGTCTGCTATGGGTTTAAGTGGGGGGGAAAAGAAGTGTAATGTTTCATTGACAGACTCACCGTTTACCTTACAGAGGTAAGAGCAGAACGTTGACACGTTGACTATTCATCAGTATTTTTTCCACCAGGTCTTGGACCCGATATTCTGTTTGCCATTCTAAATAGGATACTCCCTATGATGCTTCTGTGAGTTAATGAGAAACGGTGGGAGATGTCTGGCCGTTTGAATTTTGTTAGGATGAACAGCCTCTGTTGAACTGTCTTCACAAGGTGGGATTCCCATGAATTCAATGTTGACCCTCTCCACCTCACTATTTATGTGGAGAGGAGGAAGGACATGGTCCAGATGGTACAGAAGACGGTGGGAACTGTGCTCCCAAACTGCGACACAATGTCTGCTATTCGTCAACACACAAAAGCTATAGCAACATCAGTGATGCCCCAGGCCAAAGTCTGCCATCTTGTCAGTAGGGAACAGATATAGAGCCATCAAATCCTGAGCTAACAGACTGAGGAACAGCTTCCTCCCAAGGGCTGGAGCCTCCATCACCTTCCTCCTGTTGAAGGCCGTGGACTGAATACATTTGCAGCATAAAATCTTCATTTTATATTGTAAGGATGTTATAATGACAAGTACGTATTCTACACTTTTATGGTTTACCTGCTATGCATATGCTTTTTATACCTACCTCATCCCAGTGTCTTTGTCTATTATATACATATAGATGGGGGGTGTTTTCTTCTTTACTTATGTTTTTGTGTTGTTTTCTATTGCTGATGGAAGTTCCAAATGTGATTTTGTAGTGTTTTTTTTCTTCATTTTTTCGTGCTTCTGTTACACCTCTATTCTCAGCATTAAAGTTGCATTTGAATATTTCTATTTTACTGTCTCTCATTCATTACTTTTTGGCTTAAGTTACATGCCCATCTGTCAAACCTTGACAAAGCAGGGGCGGTTCTGGGATTTGTTTCTAACTCAGTGGCCATAAAGGGGCCACAATTTACGCAGATGGGTCAAGTATATGTCCAACATCCATGCACATTTCCTTATTCAGTAAGATCTCTATACATTTCATGGTATCTAGGAGTGTGTGCACAATCTCGTGCGGATCCAAATAAAATCCACAAAGGCTTGGGTCAGTTCTAGATGCACAGCTGGAAATGTGGTTCTGGGGGCTCCAGTCCAGATCCGAACTGTGAATACAGATGCCGTGCACAGAGAGTGATGCGAGTGATGGATTCATCAGGGCCCTGCTACTCAGCTTTTCCCAGGGCCCACTCTGCAGGTTGATCTGGTTGTCAACTTCCACATAAATCACTAGGAGTGTTGTAGGGAAACAATGGGATGATGATATAAATACACAAACATAAGTAGATTTTGAAAAGCGATCATTGTTTGTTTGTCACTTCAAAACCTTCATCTGGCTTCAGAATGAAGGGAGGTGCCATAATTAGGACATACTGTCTCAGTGATTTGGTTGCTGTTGCCATCTAGTGGTGAACATGATACAGTTTATTCACAAACCGCTAATGTCCATCAATTTCAATACCTCCTGACTCTCAGGAGTGAGGTTTAGTCATTTTAAGGAAGCAATTTCAAACAGGTACTGAAGGATGAAATATAAACTGTTAATTTTACCTGCATGTATTGGAAAATGTTGTGCAGACAAGTTAGTGTCCTCTCCTCCCAAATGTGTTATCAAAAATAAAAGGTGATGAATAAATAAATAAATGATAAATAATGATAAAATTAGATATTTAGCAGGACACCCGTGATTTCATCCTCACATTCAATCGCAACTGAACCCTGCAACTATACCATGAATATAACACATAAATTGTCACCTTGCATGTTGACAACCAAATGTAGTGTTTAGTGAATCCATGCCCTTGGGTTTGATATTTTGTGGCTGATCTGTGCTGTTAATCTCTTCCAAGTTCACCTCGGGCTGAGGCATGCATATCCTTAGGCTACACCTCTGATCACTCAAGAAGATGGAGTGACTCTTTTCCCTTCACACAACCTTTACTTTAGCACTCATGAACCCATAGTGTCTGCTTCTCAGGATCTTGGTGTGATTTTAGAAAACCATCATGCAGTGCCTAGTTTGCACTCAAAACATCCCCCAATATCAGTCTTATGACTTTTTTCTTTAATGACCTGTACCCTAACTTTAAGGAATTGCATCACTGAATTGCTGAAGCACTCCTTTAAGAGACAGGCTGTCATTGGTATTAACTAAGTTGACTCATGTTCTGTTTAACATGCATGAGTTTCCTTCACAAGCATTTACTCAGAGTAACTTTTTTAAATTCAGATTTCTGCATTCAAAGGATTTGTGCTTATTGAGTTAACTATAACATATAACACTTGTTCATACAGTAATTTCCCACAGTACACCTGCTGTCTCAGCATGCCTCTTGTTCTTCAGTTTAGAAGAGTGGAATTTTCAGAAACTGTATATTGATTAATTTATTGGTCTGTAGTTTTTCCTTTTCCTTGTTCTTTTCCATCTTGGCCATTTTTGAGTCCTGCATGTGTGCACATGTGGTGGATTTGGACTGGATGGGAGGTTTATGTATTTACATACATGTATCTGAGGTCCTCACTTACGAGCAAAATTATGACCCACATGAACTAAACAAATGTAAAGATTCAGTCTGTTAGAACGATGCTGCTGGTACGGCTGGTATCTCAGCTTCTGAGAGAAAGCCAATCCTCCAGTGGAGCTGTACATTGGCTAACATTAACACCCTCACCTAGGTGTGAATGTATATGTGTGTTTATGATTGGGAAGGGAGACTGCTTGGTGCAGGCGCAGCAATCTTTCCAACATGCACGCTCAGCAGGTCTTATCTGGATATATAAACACCAACAAGTGAAGAAGTCTAAGAGTGTAACTCCTCCTCTCAGTACTATGTTGATATATTGGTTCAACTAAGCACAGTATCGCCTGATTATAAATATGACAGCTATGATCTTGGCACTTTTATTTGGCACCCTGAACCTGCCTGTATTCTGTCAAAGGTGGTAATGGAGCAGTAGAATTATAGATGGAGGCTTTTATGAACTGCCATAAGCTTTGGCACTAGATAACTTGGCTGAAGCAGTCGCACACTTCCATTATGGCAGATAGAAATCTGCAGTGGGCCGTGTAAGGGAGTAATATTATACGGCCTGGACTGGGAGTGATTTATGCACATTGCAACCCCATAAATAATGGCACATGAAGTAAATGTCATTTGTTTTTACATCATTATTTCTGTTTTAGGAGATGGTCTTGTGTGTTGTTGCGGGGTTGTGTGTGCTTAAATTCGGATACTTAAGCATCAAAAATAACTGAAAATAAGTGGAAAATGTGATTTATATCAAATCATTAAAAATTTTACATTTTTAATTTTTAATTTTTATAAATATTTACATAAGGTAAGGTGATTTTTGGATGTGCATTGTATATTTTACTGTACCAGAATTTAAGAACCTCTCAATCCCTCTGCCCAAGAGGAATCCATGCTTGCGAGTGCTAGCCACTGAGTCTGCAATGGTTTATTCATGTGTGACAGGCAGAAAAGTCTAAAAGAGGTGCAGTCGTTTCATGTCTTCTCTTCTTTATTGCTTTCACCAAAGCCTTTCTCCCTTTTCACTGTGACTTCTGCACGCCTCTTCTTTTAGCTGCACCCAGTCCAACTGTTAAAAATAATCCTGGCGTGCATGCATGCAGAACTAAAGACATGAATTCATCTGTGGAGGAATAAAGAAAAAAAGGAAAAAAAAGAAAAAGGCATTTTCAAATGTGTGAAAATAATGATTATTGTGATGTTTGACCTTCACTCTACAGACTGATGCATATGTAGAGTTTGATTCTAGGGCTGACTTTCACCCTCTGCTAAAGGAAGAAAGTTTAAAGTGACAGGTGACATTTAAGTCACCTTAAATGTCAGTTGAAGACATGTTCATAAGAGGATGGTTTGGAAGCCAAATGTCCAGACATGATAAATCATTTTATATGGAAAACACATCAAACAAGTATTTTACATGTCATTAATGTCCAGAGAGGATCTCCAACAGTCTTTTGTCCAGATGTTGTCCACATGGAAGTCAAAATGCAGAGTGAATGATGTGTTTCTCAGAGATACTGGCAGGGAGTAATGCTGTATGGAGCTAGATATTCCACTATGATGATAAACTTTTCTTTTTGATGCCACTTTTAGCGCTTTGTTCACAGGGGAAAGAAATACTCCACTCATTTTGACAACATCTGCTCACAGCTGGCTCTCTATGGCCGTCTGCGTGCTTTTTTTGGTAATAACGATGTAATGATGTAATTTGTGTAAAGGTATGGCTAAACAATCGGCCTACAATAACTTGATTGATACATGATTCTCTTATATAACTGTGATGTAAATGTACAAACAGATTAAGGACGTACCAACTCCCACAATTTCTCCACTTCCTCTGTGGGTTTATTTACTTTTAAAGTCTGTGTCAACTTTACGCACAATCTAGTGACGACTGGCAGCTGAGCATCACTTCAAGCCCCGAATCCTTTTCTGGGCTCACAGAGCGCACCCCCCCCCCCCCCTCCCACTTCTCCTCCTGTCAACACAGACATTAATGGAAAACCGTCCCCGGCCTCTTTATGGACTTACGCTGAGGAACCGCTGCACAACAAGCGTCTTTGCTGCGCGCCTATACCTCGTTCGACTGCGCCTATCTCAAAACGCACCATAGAACTTGTCTGCGCTCCATCACATAAGAGCAAACTCGTTGCAGGTGAGCGCTGATTGCTTAATTCACAGAGGAGAAATTTTATCGACTGTTTTTATGGACGGCGACAACGAGTTTCCACCCAGACCGGACAGTTGGATTTGGACGGAGAGCTCGCTTTAAACATCACCGTGGCTGGTTTGGGGCTGAGGCGACAGCGCAAAATGGGCATCCCAGCTCATCCAGAAGGCTATACAACAATGGGCCAACATGTTGTCTTTGGCTATTAAATATATACATACAGTATATATATATATATACATTTTTTTTTTTTACAAATGGTCTTCTCCTGTATTCGCCGAAGTTCGTTCTTAGAGTTTAGTTTACTTTTGCGCCGCTCAATATTCCAGCAAGAGACGACCGACCGGAGCAAGAGAGAGGAGATTTAAGAGAGAAGACTTATTGGAACATAATATAAATACGGAATATTTACGCTGTTCACAAGACACGTACAAAAGGGCGATATAAGAAAGTTTAAGTGGGATGGGAAGAAGAGCGGAGATGGCTACCAACACGGTTCTCCTGCTCTCCATTCTCTTTATCAGAAGTGAGTTCTTTTATATTCTTTCAACATCCCACAGAGTATGGTATCTATCTATCTATCTATCTATCTATCTATCTATCTATCTATCTATCTATCTATCTATCTAGATCACATTAAAGGTGATGCTGGAGAAATAGACTTTAATTCAAATGCAGAGCTATGACTCCTGATGGTTCTTTGCTTTCAGTGGTTAATTAAATCTTACTAAGAAACCATTCATCAGACTGACTGAACAAGCTGCTGATATTTTGGCATGATACATCGCCATAGTTATTTGTTTCAAAATGTATACGTCCGCAAGGTTTTAAGGAAATCTGACCTAATCCTGAGGAACCAATGCTCACCTCACATTCTCAATACCATATGGTCGAGTCAGGATTGTCGTTTCAGGAGTCAAACCTCTTGCAGGGAAAACAACCTCGCTTCAAGTATCATTAGTAAAACGGTGAAATTTCTTTCTTTCTTTTTTTAAAACCCATTTTTATAATGGCTGTATGATGGTGAAATGATATTCAAAAGTCTCCTTATGCCAGGAATGTCACTGTTATAGAAACCTATGAATAGCAACAACAGTTTCCAATGTGTTCATGTGTTGAGTTTACATTTCTTAGAAAAACATTGTGGAGAGCATCTTACAACCTGTCCTAGCTCTGCTATCTGATTTACATTGTTGGCATAAGACTGGATGATAAATCTAATCTCTTTATAGTTAAAGAAAGAGACAAAGAGTCAGAGGACCCTTGTGGATATCAAAAGATGGTTATGTCTCTGGTGTGTTGTCGAGTTTTTGAATTTAAAGCAGCCACAACACTTCTTGTGAAAACTTTTGCCTCAGAGACAGGATTTTTAAAACTGTGTGGAGTTACTCTTAAAATACTCTTATGTAAAAGCAGGTGGGCTCTTTGAATAATTTACAGAGGTCTATTTTATAACTACCGCCAAGAAAGCACTGTCTTCCTCTCTGCTAAAAGAAGAGATTCCCTTTGTTAACATGACCTTAATTCAGGTCAAACATTTTTCCAGAAATTGTAATAGCTTCATGTCTAAATTATAGCCTTTTGCTGATAGATTAGACTTAATTGTCAACAGGAATAAAAAACAAAACAAAACAAAAATCAACAAGACAAAAAAAAATGCGACCTTCATCTGACCATGGGCTCTAAACACAACTGAACACTGACCAAGATGTGGAATGAGAGGCGATGTAGCCGAGCACTCTCCTTCAACATCCATCAAGGCACAGATACCCTGAAATCTAGCTTTAAATTATTTAAATGATGCAATACACCAAGCTGGCACGTAAGCACTTCTCTGTGTCTTCCACCATGTTGGTGTGAGTGTTTGTATTTTCCTGAAGGCCAGAGGACTTGAACGAGCCTCGCACTGTGTGATGATGTTTGGCACCATTCCTCAGCCAGTGTTTTAACTGAAACTATGAACTACAAAACATAGAGATTAAAAATAAAAGAAATAATTTTTAAAGGTGTTTTTGCTTTTATTGATAGTGACAGCTGAAGTGTCAAGAGAAGCAATCATTTAAATGGGTTTAAACATTCCATGTTGGATTCAGACATCTATAATATTGCATGGAAATTACAGTGTAAACATTTTTTCACTTGAGTCAGCGTAGGTCTTGGTTGAAGAATCAAAATGTAAAAAATAAAATAAAATAAAAAAAGATATCTGGGTATATCACGATATCTGTGAGCAACTTCGGGTAGAAGAAATATCTGTTTCCATCGCATTATTTGTGATTTCCTGAAAGGTGTGTTCAAGTATGTGTACCTCTCAAAAGAAGTGATCTAACCAGACCTCTGTACACTGTTCCTCATCTCTGCTAGAGATTGGCAACCAAGGCTACGTTAGCCGCTACAAGCGTAACACTAACCAAATTTCCAACTAAACGTCTGTCGGTCAACAGGTCGTCAAGGTTTTTGGAAAAATGCAGTACTCTTTTCTAAGTAGTGTCATGATCCCAAGTAAAACAGCAAATTTTCAGTTTTGCACTTAAACAAATAAAATATAACACCTTGATTAGAGACTTTTTTTTTTTATCAGTGATGGTACCGGTGGGAGAATGTGGCAACATGTTTCCTGTCTTTATGCTAAGCTAAACTAACCATCTTTTGGCTCATGCGACATTTTATTGGAGTACAGACATGATAATGGTGCCAATCTTCCCCATCTAACTCTCAAAAACAAAGTAAATAAGCGTCTTTCCCAAAATTACAAAACTCTTTCACAGTGTAATGTGTCACAGTACATTTAAGTACATAAGCTACAACTACAAGAACTAATTTTATTTGAAATTCAACACTTTGAACAATTTTCCCTGGCTTGTTACCCAGTAACTCCTTATCTTCTTCCCCACACCTACACATGTTCTCATATTATCCAGTAGGTATTTTATTGATGATCTGTACAGGATATAACTGAGTAGGAGGCAACTTAAGATAGAATTTAAAAATGATGAAAGCCTGTCATGTTAACTGCTTCCTCTTGCAGGAGTAGACTATTCAGAAGTCATTTATCCATCCGAAGATAAAAAAAACACTGTAGATTGAGCTTCCCTTTAATACATTCCTTCGCATCTGTTGCTTTCAAGTGGCTGAAAACATTTTCGTTTACCGTGACATGACAGTTTGAAAGAACATCCGTGCTGCACAGCCTCCCTTACAAAAACAGACAATTCATGCGGCACAGACGGAGTGAAACGTTCCAGATAGACAGACGTTCCCTGTGCCGTTGTCTCATTGTTTGACGATGTAGATGTAATGACCATGGACGCCAGGAGACGGAGTCAAAAGCATTTTGCCCCTGACTTATTCAAACGATCACTTTTACTGAAGCAATAATTTAGGGCTGAGGAAACACAAAAGCTTTAGGGATTGACACACAGGGTTGGATGCATGACTGGAGTTTTGTCTGATCTCTTGCGCTAAAACCCTGCAGGAAAGTGAGAGACTGAGAACACGTGATCCAGCCTTGTTGCCCTTTGGTAAATTTACAGCCAACTTGTTTATTGCTCATCATTCCTGATTCCACTGGACTGAAACCATACTGCGACACAGAGAATATCACACAATGTGGTGACATTTTTCTACTCACTGCTGAAGGGAGACACACTACCTCTATACTTGATCAAGTGGAGGCATAAAAGTACAAGCAAGCCTATCAGCGTTGTGAATATCGCAGCGTTTACAGTGTTTTCAGATCATTGTGTTTTCTACGTTTTCTGTAGGCAGCAGGGCAGAGAATGCAGAGGAGCGGCTAGTGAACTACCTGTTAGGTCCAGAGCACTACAACAAACTGATCAGACCAGCTGTCAACAAGAGCCAGCAGGTCACCATCTCCATACAGGTGTCTCTGTCTCAGCTCATCAGCGTAGTAAGTATATTTATTTACAACCACTCATTTGTAAACATGCAAAAATATAGATTATCACATATCAGGAAAACTTTGGTGCTCTGACATTAATGCTCTTTATAACTATATATTTGATAGCAGTGAAGATCCTGATAACCAAAACCCCTTTTATATCACAGGAAGTCATGTTTGTACCCTGATTAGTGCTCTTGTCATGACACACAATCTTGTGTTTGATTGATTGACAGGGTGGAAAATTCTGACCATTACTGTTGTTATGATTTCAGGTTTTAGTGACATCACGTTAATCCAAGCATTGCTCCAATCAACAGATCAGAGCAGACATTTTGACTTTCACATGTTATCAACATTGCAAGATAGGGGTTTAAAAAAACAAACATTTTACCAATATCATGAAAAATGAAAAAATGTCATTAAACTATTCCAGGCATAGTCAACCCATAATGTTCCACCACTATGTGCAATTGGATCCAGATCCAGATCATAATCTGGATTTGGGTCATTGAAATATTAAAATATATATTTGTAGTGGGGTAATAATGTATTGGGTCACAGTATGATAACAGAGAAGGGTAGAGACATGACACTGCAGCCAATATGTAGCTGAGATAATGCAGATTTCAGAGTCATCAAATGGATTTCCTGTATGTGTGAAAAGCAAGAGCTTATACTGTATCTATATTAAAAATAGATCCCGAACCGCCATTATAGAAAGTCCTATTTTATTTGCTGACCCATAAACTACTGATGGTAAACAAATGATTCCAAATGCTGGGAGTAGCTTCCCAGGGTCAATGAATTAGGTGGTATTAATTTGGCTTGAGGAAGATCTGAGTGAAGCAACATCATCATGGTGACATCATGTACCCAGTGCACCCAGTAATAACCTAAGGGGTGAACTTCAAACCCAATGACACCCTTGGACAAAAACTGGTTCAACCTAAGGACAAAACACCCAAACACTAGGACAGATGGTTTTATAGGAAGCCATCTAAGTCAAACTGGAAGGACCATCTCTAAACAGGGGTGGGGGTCTAAACCACCACCTATTACCCACATACAATCTCTCTGTAGAAGAATAGAAGTCTCTGCAGAACAAAGAGTACGGTCTAGACTTGCTCTTCTTGGAACGTGCCTTGAGATAACTTTTGTTGTGATTTGGTGCCATACAAATAAAACAGAAATTTTGAAAATTGAAATTAAAGTAGGCCGGAACAGCATTCCTTCAATCAATTAATAAATCTGATAGACAGTTCTACACTTCATAATGTAATGCCATTTTACTTTTTGGATAGATTGCAGTTGACCAGGAGCAGGAGCCGCACGCATTAACAGTATTCTTCAAAATGGTGTTCTAGAAAACTGTGTCAAGCCCTGCAAAGTTTTAGCAGTTATAGACGATGGATGGATGGATGGATGGATCCCAAATGTCAAATATGTCAGACTGATGCTAAGACATTTGAGTGGAGTGGGATGTGGTTGTGTATGGAACCCTGCTGGAATGCTTTGTGTAACCACAAACATTAAGCTCACTGTTGATTGTCATTATCCTGTGATGGATTTGGACTTGCTGGAAAACACTTTTGCAGAACTTGGCTGATTAATGAAAAGTATGACTAATAGTTGATGTGACTAAATGCATCCATCTGTAGCATTTATTTAATAGCAATCATGTTTAGAAGCCTTTATTATGACATGGAGACTTAGTGACTAAAATGTGATGGATGCTTCATAATTCTTCTGATACATCTATGTCTTGTTTACACCTTGTTCGTGGGCACAACCCCTGCCTGTCATGCATGTTTTTGGTCAGTGGGAGGAAGTCGGAGCACCTTGAGGGAACAGACAGACACAGGGAGAACATGCAAACTCCACACAGAAAGAGCCCATAATGGATAATGGAGTGGAACCCAGATCCTTTAAGAGCCATGATAAAACTGCATTGGTATAATTTAACAATTTATTTGGTAAAGTAAAACTTTCTGGAAATTATGCTCACAAGTTGACCATTCCTTTCTTGCAGAATGAGAGAGAGCAGATAATGACGACCAACTTATGGCTGTGTCAGGTAAGATACGATCTTTTTAGCTACCAAGTGCACACATAGTGTTCAATATACCGTGTGTACAGTATGTGGGTTTGTTTGCCACTACGGGGGTTTGTATCACTCTCTGTGCAGGAGTGGAATGACTACAGGCTGAGATGGGATCCTGAAAAGTATGAAGGCATCAAGAAACTGCGAATACCATCCAAACACATCTGGCTTCCTGATATAGTGCTCTACAATAAGTAAGTATGTGCAATGCTGGTTCGGTAAATTTGCATAAAATTAAACCAGTTTAAGCTTGTACACCAGACCAGACTGATAAATATGGAAAGCTACCCAAGCCAAGCATTAATTCAGTAACAGCATATCATTCTATATCAATACGAGGTTTTGCAAAGCTTTACTAAACCTACAGCCAATAACGAGGGAGAGTTTGGAGAGTCTGGTTACTATCATTGCATTGAAGGGAAAAACAGTGACTACAGTGCTGCCTCAAGAGTTCGCTGACTTCAAATCAAGCATTGATTACAATTCTCTGAATCTATATTCTCTCGCTAATCTTATGTCGCTCATCTCACCCACAACTTCTCACAGTGCTGATGGCGTGTACGAGGTTTCCTTCTATTGCAATGCTGTGGTCTCCAACACAGGAGACATCTTCTGGCTTCCCCCGGCCATCTACAAGTCGGCCTGCGCCATTGAGGTGCAGAACTTCCCCTTCGACCAGCAGAACTGCACTCTCAAGTTTCGCTCCTGGACCTATGACCACACAGAAGTGGATCTCATCCTCACGAGCGACTTCGCCAGCCGCGACGACTTCACACCGAGCGGAGAGTGGGACATTGTTTCGATCCCGGCGCGCAAAAATGAGGACCCCAATGACATCACCTACTTGGATATCACCTTTGATTTTGTGATCCAGAGGAAGCCGCTGTTTTACACCATTAATATGATCATTCCATGTGTGCTGATCACATCGTTGGCTGTCCTGGTGTTCTACCTCCCGTCGGATTGTGGGGAGAAGATGACGCTGTGTATCTCAGTCCTGCTGGCGCTCACTGTGTTCCTGCTACTGATATCAAAGATAGTGCCACCCACCTCTCTCGCGGTCCCACTCATAGGTAGGTCATGTTTATGTGTGTCTTTGTGCTATGTGTGTAAAAAAATGAGGGATGTGAACCAATATCTAAATATGAGCCAAGCATTATTATTGCCAAAGAAGTTATTTTGTAATCTGTTGTTGGTTGGTTTGTCAGCAGGATTATGCAAAAACTACTAAATGGATTTCCATGAAACTTGGTTGGAGGATGTGTCTTGGGCCAGAATAGACCGCTTTAAATTCTACTGTTGCAACACTTGCAAGTACTTTAGAATGCAGTTAATTTTGACCTGTTTACCTGTCATTATCTCACTGTGTTTTTTCTGACCTGGTAAAGTTGGTTGGAGCTGCCCTGGTCTGGACCTTGTCTGTCTTCTGCTCTCTCTCTCACTGTCCTGTCTCTCACTACGGAAGAGGATTACGGCCACATGAAAATATTTCTTTTTAGAATTTTGACATTAAAATCAGAAGTCTAAAGAAATAATTTTTTGTTTGTCAGGAAAAAAAGAATTCTGACTTTATTCTCAGAATTCCGGCTTCATTTTCAGAATTCTGGCTTTAATCTCAGAATTCTAACTTTATTCTCAGAATTCATACATTGTCAATAATGGGATGCTGAATTCAAGCCAGGACTAAGTTCCATCATCCTTTTTCAGGCATGAATTTAATTTACTGAGCGATGGTTGTGGCATGACTGAAACATTATTTCACAAATAAGAAGAGTCTTTCAGATGGTTGGCTAGACTGTGAAGGCTTGGAACTATATGAGAACCATTGACCATAACGATCTGAAGCATTGGCCAACAACGTTAGCTGGAGTGGTTAACTACCTCTTGATAACTACCTAAGTTCAGTGACAGCAGCAAGTAAAGTAAACCCTCTTTCACATGTTAACACGAACTAATGTGGGGGATCGTAACTCACCATGAAGCTCCTGTGGAGGATGGAAACACAATGAGCGTCTGCACGACCCATTCCACGTTCAAGTCACATCAGTTTTACTGGTTTCCGACCTCTGCCATGTTCAAATTATACCGGAATTACCAACTCTCACTTATAAATAAGAGTGTGTTTCACATTCAGAGCGTAATCCCTTTCTTTCCAGGTGTATAGTTTTAATCTGAAAAAAACCCCAGTGCTGACAATTATAAACATAAACATCACAGCGATTAAAAGAACAGCATAATGGAAGCCATTTGAATATCTCAGTCAATAAAAGTATACAAGTTGGTGAGTATGGAATGATTCTGTTGTTGTATTGATGGAATGAGTGATGTAGAAACATACATTTTAACAACATGAGCCACACCAGGCCTTTATTAGAGACACTTTTGTCCATGATGGTCATGCTGCAAGCTATTATTTCACGTCATTATTCGAATACTGCATAATTATTATCTGACTGAGAGCAGTGTGTAATTAAAGGCAATAGCATTATGTATGTTTTTCAATGAGGCATCACATCTCTTCCCCCTCTGTCACTCTCTCTAAGGTAAATACCTGATGTTCACCATGGTGCTGGTCACTTTCTCCATTGTGAGTACTGTCTGTGTACTCAATTTGCACCACCGCTCCCCATCCACCCACTACATGCCTGACTGGGTCAAACGCATCTTCTTAGTCCGCCTGCCCACCTTCCTCCTCATGAGGCGTCCAGGCTCTTCCAACGTCCGTGATAAACTCCGCCGGAAGTACGCCAACCGGAGCACCATAGCGAAAAACTTTTCCCAGACCAGCACAGAGAAGAGACTGGGCTCCAACATCAAACTTGGTGGGATCCGAACAGACACCGACTCTTTCTACGTGAATAAAAACCTGGCACATAAGTTTTGCTGGAAGCTGTGCGACATCCCAGATGGGTGTGGTGAGTTTTCAGACTTCCGGAGGCGTTTGGCTGTTCAGTGGGACGCAGATCTGGAGGAGGCAGTGGATGGGGTGAAATACATCGCTGAACATATGAAGACAGAAGAAGACGATGAACGGGTGAGCAAATAAAACATTATTGTAAAGACAGAGTTAGGGTAATAAAGGCCTGTATAAGTAGAATATGGAGATGGGTGATGACAAAAATGTAACAGGGAGGAATGAGGAGATTTACATTAGCAAAGAGGAGGTTATCAAGGCCATATGAGAAATGGAATACACAACATCTCAAATTCAGTATTTGCTTTGTGCTTTTGTGACACTGATCCAATGAATCATCTATTTTATTCTGAAAATAATAGCTGGACTTTTATTCTGAAATTTCACACTCACACTCAAACAAAAAACAAAGTAACTGAACTCAGCACTAAGTCCTGGGCCACTAAACTTCCAAGAAAAAAACAACAACCAAAAACTGCCACTCTAATATAATACTAAAATCCTGTTTTGCAACCTTAATTGCTCATGGCAAAGTTTTAATTCATCTGCCTCACTTGCTCTTGATACTGCCAGATGCAGTGCAGTTTAAATCATGGCCTGATATTTATTTGGTCTCCCAGATGCTTCATAACCACAGCAGCACTTACAAAAAAAAAAAAATCACTGCTTCTGATCACTGATGCACTGAAACCTCACCACTAGTTACTCATGATAAACCTAGAATTACCTTATTAATCTCTATTAAAACCTCTCTCAACAGATGACTTTATTGTCTTCAGCTGACTTGTATTAATGGACCCAATAAAAGGTGTACATTGTAAACGGTACATTTCTGTGAAGCACATGTTAGTATTTTACTTACATTTCGTATCCCATCAACATTTCTGCAAAATGTGTCACATCGCAATCAGATTATATGTAGGCCTATATGAGTGGACTTTCTTATCAGGAGGGTGGAGATGGTGCAAACAAAATCGGATATTTTAAAGAAAAACATTTTTTGCTGTTACATTTCAGCAGCTCAGAGTTAGGACTCAAGTGTAGACACAAGGCAGAGACAGGCAGGATGCAGTTCAAACGAACTGGCGAAGAAGGGTAAAAACATACAGACTTAAATACACACACACAGAGAGAGACAAGGCACAGGTGAAAAAAATCAACAATGTCAAAGGAGGGAGAACTTAGAGGAAAGCTTAGAGGGGAACACAGAGGAAAGAGACAAAGTGAATGAACAGACAAGGAGAGAGAGAACCAGGCCTGCAGACACAGAGACGGGGACAAGTGAACAGGCAAAATAGATGACTGAGGAAACAAAGTGTAAAGCAAAAGACACAACATGGGACGAAGCTTTCGAAATAAAACAAAATACTGTAAACCCAAAACCATGACAGAAATACTACAAAATAAAACAGAACTTAACAAAGAGCAAAACCATGATATTTCCTAACCGTGACCATGTTTTGGTGCTTAAACCAAACAAGACTTTAAACACAGCATTGTCAAAAAAATAAAGAAAAGTAAAACTCCAACATATCAAATGTAGTGTCAAGATATCTCTGGCGTGCAGGAAGGTGCATTGCTGTCATTTAGTCTGGTGATTGGGTTGTGTTCTTCTTTACACAAACTGTACTGTACATGTGGACGAAGCCAAAGCTTGAGTTATTTACAGTTCCTATCATTGGACGGTTTCTGTTCGGGGTAGAGATTTAAATTATTGATTGTAAAATAGGTGGATTTCGAGCCCATAAAACTTTAGAGACCCCTTACCCTTAAGCTCATGTTCTTCTGAGCCATTGAATAAAAATGTTTTTTTGTTCCTCAAAGGTCTGCTCCTACACACACAAATTTAACAGTCGTGATTTGATCGGTCGTAGCAAACGCTAACAGTCTAATCTTGGTGGTTTGGTTCCAGATCATAGAGGACTGGAAGTACGTAGCCATGGTGATAGACCGTCTGTTCCTGTGGATCTTCATCCTGGTGTGTGTGGTGGGAACTCTGGGGCTCTTCATGCAGCCACTGTTCCAAAGCTATAATACACCCACTGCTGACACAGAGTGAGTCACACACACAATCTGAAACACACACCTCTTACTTTGGCAAAGCTCAGAGGCACTTTAATTTAAATGTTATTTCAGTAATCTAATGACAAAGATGTCCGTATCGTATAGACCTATTTTTATGTACATCAGCATTAGACTTCACTAAGATCTGTGCCTAAGGCAACATGCAGCTATCTGCTTCCCGAAAAGCCTTGCTGGTCACTGGAAGACTTTAACTGCAAAGCACTAAGAGAAAGTGTTTTGGGCACTTCAATATGGTAGATATAATGTTTTGTTATTTAAGATAAACGTTTCTTTTCCTGCTCGTACTATTCGCTTACAGTTGCAGGAATTGATAAGAACTAGAGACAATATGCAAAATCAGAATTGATAATGTCTAAACCATGGCCAATCTTGCAGTAGTTTCTTCTGTTCATGCGCTTTACTTCAGATATCTGCTTGTATAAAAAAAAAAAGTGGGCACTGCAGGGGACATAAAACACAACATCCACAAACCAGTGTTTCCATTTCTACAATCTATCTTGTGCTTTTCTTTCTGTAGGTACGGAGATTTCTAGGATTTCTCTGACACGAGAAAGAAAACAGTCAAACGAGTGGAGTGTAACCAAGGGGCTGCATCAGGTCTGGCTCTGATCGGTCACTGTTGGTTGGATCTGATACATAAAGAGCCTAATCAATACTGCCAGCTACACTGGTTGTGTTTGCAGCAGTGGACCCTAAAGACAGAATCATGCTGGAACACTTTTTTTTTAATGCATGTCTTCTAGTTTTGATGGATTTTGCCTCCATCTAAGCTTCATCATCACTGCAGGCACGGCGGTTTTGACATTTTTTTAAACATCTGACATTGCCATGGACCCAAGATATTTGACACAACATACAAAACAGTTGCCGAACAATATTATGAGAACACTGAACATTCTACTATGCAGAAATGTTTCATTTCATTCATCAAGCAACTCTGGCACACCAACAGTCCCACATTAACATTTGATGCTCTTGTTTTGTAGTCAGACGACTGCATCCAGTCTACAAAAATGAAAAAAAAAATGACAGTTTTTTGTTTCTGTTTTGTAGTGATTTTATTTTTTCTTATTCAAAACAGAAAATGAAAATCTAATCATTTAAAAAAAAATTTCTCTCCTTATTTTTTGGCTATGAAATGGAAAATGTATTTCCATGTATTTCAATTTTGGCTTTTGTATTTTAAAATGAAAAATCAAATAACCACTAGTTTTTGTTTTTTTGATATCCGTTTCTGAAACAAAAATTGAATTACCAAAAGATACACAGACCCTGACTTTCCCTATGTAAAAAGCGACCACAAAGCTGTTTGTAAATACTGGTAATTTGTTGTTGTTTTGACTGGTTGTGCTGCTAATGGAACAGTCAGAGCTCCATGCAATGGAGGCACAAAGGTTCATTATTACACATCACAACTCTCCTCTGCAGCATTGTTAATGTGAAAAATAAGACAATATAAGACATTATACCAATCGCTCATCTTGGCACAGTATAATGGACCATAATTTCTCATTTCTCTTCTCAAACAAAGATTTACTGTTACAAAGCAAGGACACTTTATCCTATCCATCTTTTCCCTTCATAAGAATATTAATGCATCGTCTCTCTCACTCTCCCTTTCTCTTGTTCTGCTTTAGATCTTTGTCCCTCTTCTCCACCATCTACCTCCCAAGAAGTGTTGTAATCCTTTATGCATTATCTTATGTTGAAGAATCTGCATTCTCCTCTTGCTCCCTCTTTCTGTCAGTTTGTCTTTCACCTGCGTGGCTTTTATTTAATTTTATTTCTCTTCTTTGTTAATTGTATCACATCATTGTAGCAGTACAAGGTGGCAAACAGTATTAACAATAATTAAAGCTGCAAGCAGCGTAGAACGGGCCCTCGCACACCGGCGCTTGACGGGGCATGTGTCCGTTGGACAGACTTTTTTTGTCCACTATGTGGCGCTAGACACCACCTAACAATTTGTCACGAGACATTTTGCCCACAGGTGGCGCTATGACTGTTACTCAATATTGTTGAGTAGATGTCTTCAGGGTGGATCTTTAAACATGTCTACAAAATTACATACATGTAGGTTAAACACAGACTCGGGGGTGCTTATTTGAAGTTTTACAGTGGGTGCTGTGGAGCCAATTTGGCACAACCGATCCTGTGAGATTGTAAGTAGTACGACCTTTGACGAGTGTGTTAATTTTGGTGAGCATCTGAGCAACCCTGGCCTCTCAACACCAAGTTCCTATTTGATGGCGAACATCAAACGTCGCGAAGCCGCCATTAGACCCAAACTCACAATATTCACAATAATGACTCATCAAGGCCTTATGGCTTTACTGACCAAATTTTAAGTCGCACGCTTCGTGCTCAGGCCCTAATAATTCCTTGCAGTACAATAGGGTCCTCACACGCTTCGTACTCGGGCCCTAATAATAATTCCTTGCAGAACAATAGGGTCCTCACACCCTCAGTGCTCGGGCCCTAATTACACATCAAATTTAGAAAGAAACGCATTTTTGTTGGAAAAAAAATGCATTAATCAATCGCTACCTGGTATTTTGAAGTAGCATTACTCCAAAAGTACAAAGTATAAGTACTTCATAATTATTGTACATGTATTGATATATACACTCGAACCACACATATAAGTGCCATGAAGGCACTATTGATAATAAAGTTTTTATTACACATCAAAGTTGCAAAGAAATGCATTTTTGTTGGAAAAAAATGCATTATTTGATCATTAAATAGTATTTTGAAGAAGGATTACTCCAAAAGTACAGAGTAGAAGTACTTCATAATAAGAGTAATTATAGGACTCTATGTCCTGTAAAGGAAAATAAAGTATCATGAATGCACTCTTGAAAATTAAGTTTTTATTACACATCAAATTTGGAAATATATGCATTACCGGAGGAAAAAAAGCATTATTTTGACTGTTACATGGTATGTCATGGTAGGATTACTCGAAAAGTACAGAGTAAAGGTACTTCTTAATAAAGGTAATTGTAGGTTTCTATGTACTCAAATGGAAAATATAAGTATCATTAATGTACTCTTGAAAATTAAGTTTTTATTACACATCAATTTGGAAAGAAATGCATTATTGGAGGAAAAAAGCATTGTTTTGATCGTTACATGGTATTTCAAGGTAGGATTACTCAAGTGGTGAAAAGTAAAAGTACTTCAAAATAAGAGTAATTGCACGTCTCTATGTTCTCTAACCGAATATATAAGTATCTTGAAAGCAATATTGACAATTAATATTTTATGACACATCAAAGTGAGAAAGAAATGCATTATTGGAGGAAAAAAAGCATTATTTTGATTGTTACATGATATTTCAAGGTAGGATTACTCAAAAAGTACAAGGAACAAGTACTTCATGATAATTGTACCTGTAGTGCTATATGTCCTCTACCTGAAAATATAAGTGTCATTAATACACTATTGAAAATAAAGATTTTATTGCACATCAAAGTTGGAAAGAATTGCATTATTGTAGGTGAATAAAGCTATATTTTGATCGTTGCATGGTATTTCAAGGTAGGATTACTCCAAAAGTACAAAAGTACAAGTACTTCATAATAATTGTACTTGTGGTGCTATATGTCCTCTAACAAATGATATGAGTTGCATAAATACACTATTGAAAATAAAGTTTGTAAGACATCAAATTTGGAAAGAATTGCAGTATTGTAGGAAAAAAGGATAAGGGATAGGGTTAGGGTTGTTAGGGTTAGGGTAAGGCTAGGGTTAGGGTTGGACTAGGGTTAGGGTTGTTATGGTTAGGGTTAGAGTTTGACTAGGGTTAGGGTTGTTAGAGTTAGGGTTGGGCTAGGGTTAGAGTAGGGTTAGGATTAGGGTTGGACTAGGGTTAGAGTTGGGATAGGGTTGGACTAGGGTTAGGGTTGTGCTAGGGTTAGGGTTAGGGTTGAGCTAGGATTAGGGTTAGGGTTAGGGTTGGACTAGGGTTAGGGTTAGGGTTGGGCTAGGGTTAACTCTAATGGTTAAGGTTAGAGTTTGACTAGGGTTAGGGTTGTTAGGATTAGGGTTGGACTAGGGTTAGGGTTGGGCTAGGGTTGGACTAGGGTTGGGGTTGGGCTAGGGTTAGGGTTGTTAGGGTTAGGGTTAGACTAGGGTTAGGGTTAGGGTTGGACTAGGGTTAGGGTTAGCGTTGGGCTAGGGTTAGGGTAAGGGTTTGGCTAGGGTTGGGCTAGGGTTAGGGTTGTGCTAGGGTTAGGGTTAGGGTTGAGCTAGGATTAGGGTTAGGGTTAGGGTTGGACTAGGGTTAGGGTTAGGGTTGGGCTAGGGTTAGGGTTAGGTTTGTATTAGGGTTAGGGTTAGGGTTTGGCAAGGGTTAGGGTTGAGCTAGGATTAGGGTTAGGGTTGGGGTTGGACTAGGGTTAGGGTTAGGGTTGGGCTAGGGTTAGGGTTAGGGGTGTACTAGGGTTAGGGTTTAGCTAGGGTTAGGTTTAGGGTTACGGTTGAGCTAGGGTTAGGGTTAGGGTTGTACTAGGGTTAGGGTTAGGGTTGAGCTAGGGTTAGGGTTAGGGTTGAGCTAGGGTTAGGGTTAGGGTTGAGCTAGGGTTAGGGTTTGGGTTGGGCTAGGGTTAGGGTTAGGGTTGGGCTAGGGTTAGGGTAAGGGTTGGGCTAGGGTTAGGGTAAGGGTTGAGGTAGGGTTAGGGTTAGGGTTGGACAAGGGTTAGGGTTAGGGTTGTACTAGGGTTAGGGTTAGGGTTTGGGCTAGGGTTAGGGTTTGGGCTAGGGTTAGGGTTAGGGTTTGAGCTAGGGTTAGGGTTAGGGTTTGGGCTAGGGCTAGGGTTAGGGTTTGGGCTAGGGTTAGGGTTTGGGCTAGGGTTAGGGTTAGGGTTTGAGCTAGGGTTAGGGTTAGGGTTGGACTAGGGTTAGGGTTAGGGTTGTACTAGGGTTAGGGTTAGGGTTTGAGCGAGGGTTAGGGTTTGAGCTAGGGTTAGGGTTAGGGTTTGAGCTAGGGTTAGGGTTTGGGCTAGGGTTAGGGTTTGAGCTAGGGTTTGAGCTAGGGTTAGGGTTTGAGCTAGGGTTAGGGTTTGAGCTAGGGTTAGGGTTAGGGTTTGAGCTAGGGTTAGGGTTAGGGTTTGAGCTAGGGTTAGGGTTAGGGTTAGGGTTTGAGCTAGAGTTAGGGTTAGGGTTTGGGCTGGGGTTAGGGTTTGAGCTAGGGTTAGGGTTTGAGCTAGGTTAGGGTTTGAGAAAGGGTTAGGGTTAGGGTTTGAGCTAGGGTTAGGGTTAGGGTTGGACTAGGGTTAGGGTTAGGGTTGTACTAGGGTTAGGGTTAGGGTTTGAGCTAGGGTTAGGGTTTGGGCTAGGGTTAGGGTTTGGTCTAGGGTTATGGTTAGGGTTTGAGGTAGGGTTAGGGTTAGGGTTTGGGTTGGGGTTAGGGTTTGGGCAAGGGTTAGGGTTTGAGCTAGGGTTAGGGTTTGAGCTAGGGTTAGGGTTAGGGTTTGAGCTAGGGTTAGGGTTTGAGATAGGGTTAGGGTTAGGGTTTGAGCTAGGGTTAGGGTTTGGGCTAGGGTTAGGGTTTGAGCTAGGGTTAGGGTTAGGGTTTGAGCTAAGGTTAGGGTTAGGGTTTGGGCTAGGGTTAGGGTTTGAGCTAAGGTTAGGGTTTGAGCTAGGTTAGGGTTTGAGAAAGGGTTAGGGTTAGGGTTTGAGCTAGGGTTAGGGTGAGGGTTGTACTAGGGTTAGGGTTAGGGTTTGAGCTAGGGTTAGGGTTTGGGCTAGGGTTAGGGTTTGGGCTAGGGTTAGGGTTAGGGTTTGAGCTAGGGTTAGGGTTAGGGTTTGGGCTAGGGTTAGGGTTTGGGCTAGGGTTAGGGTTAGGGTTTGAGCTAGGATTAGGGTTAGGGTTGGACTAGGGTTAGGGTTAGGGTTGTACTAGGGTTAGGGTTAGGGTTTGAGCTAGGGTTAGGGTTTGAGCTAGGGTTAGGGTTAGGGTTTGGGTTGGGGTTAGGGTTTGGGCATGGGTTAGGGTTTGAGCTAGGGTTAGGGTTTGAGCTAGGGTTAGGGTTAGGGTTTGAGCTAGGGTTAGAGTTTGAGCTAGGGTTAGGGTTAGGGTTTGAGCTAGGGTTAGGGTTTGGGCTAGGGTTAGGGTTTGAGCTAGGGTTAGGGTTAGGGTTTGAGCTAGGGTTAGGGTTAGGGTTTGAGCTAGGGTTAGGGTTTGAGCTAAGGTTAGGGTTAGGGTTTGGGCTAGGGTTAGGGTTTGAGCTAGGGTTAGGGTTTGAGCTAGGTTAGGGTTTGAGAAAGGGTTAGGGTTAGGGTTTGAGCTAGGGTTAGGGTTAGGGTTGTACTAGGGTTAGGGTTAGGGTTTGAGCTAGGGTTAGGGTTTGGGCTAGGGTTAGGGTTTGGGCTAGGGTTAGGGTTAGGGTTTGAGCTAGGGTTAGGGTTAGGGTTTGGGCTAGGGTTAGGGTTTGGGCTAGGGTTAGGGTTAGGGTTTGAGCTAGGATTAGGGTTAGGGTTGGACTAGGGTTAGGGTTAGGGTTGTACTAGGGTTAGGGTTAGGGTTTGAGCTAGGGTTAGGGTTTGAGCTAGGGTTAGGGTTAGGGTTTGGGTTGGGGTTAGGGTTTGGGCATGGGTTAGGGTTTGAGCTAGGGTTAGGGTTTGAGCTAGGGTTAGGGTTAGGGTTTGAGCTAGGGTTAGAGTTTGAGCTAGGGTTAGGGTTAGGGTTTGAGCTAGGGTTAGGGTTTGGGCTAGGGTTAGGGTTTGAGCTAGGGTTAGGGTTAGGGTTTGAGCTAGGGTTAGGGTTAGGGTTTGAGCTAGGGTTAGGGTTTGAGCTAAGGTTAGGGTTAGGGTTTGGGCTAGGGTTAGGGTTTGAGCTAGGGTTAGGGTTTGAGCTAGGTTAGGGTTTGAGAAAGGGTTAGGGTTAGGGTTTGAGCTAGGGTTAGGGTTAGGGTTGTACTAGGGTTAGGGTTAGGGTTTGAGCTAGGGTTAGGGTTTGGGCTAGGGTTAGGGTTTGGGCTAGGGTTAGGGTTAGGGTTTGAGCTAGGGTTAGGGTTAGGGTTTGGTCTAGGGTTAGGGTTTGGGCAAGGGTTAGGTTTAGGGTTTGAGCTAGCGTTAGGGTTAGGGTTGGACTAGGCTTAGGGTTAGGGTTGTACTAGGGTTAGGGTTAGGGTTTGAGCTAGGGTTAGGGTTTGAGCTAGGGTTAGGGTTAGGGTTTGAGCTAGGGTTAGGGTTTGGGCTAGGGTTAGGGTTTGAGCTAGGGTTTGAGCTAGGGTTAGGGTTTGGGCTAGGCTTAGGGTTTGAGCTAGGGTTAGGGTTAGGCTTTGAGCTAGGGTTAGGGTTAGGGTTTGAGCTAGGGTGAGGGTTAGGGTTAGGGTTTGAGCGAGGGTTAGGCTTAGGGTTTGGGCTGGGGTTAGGGTTTGAGCTAGGGTTAGGGTTAGGGTTAGGGTTTGAGCTAGGGTTAGGGTTAGGGTTTGGGCTGGGGTTAGGGTTTGAGCTAGGGTTAGGGTTTGAGCTAGGGTTAGGGTTAGGGTTTGAGCTAGGGTTAGGGTTAGGGTTTGAGCTAGGGTTAGGGTTTGAGCTAGGGTTAGGGTTAGGGTTTGGGCTAGGGTTAGGGTTTGAGCTAGGGTTAGGGTTTGAGCTAGGTTAGGGTTTGAGAAAGGGTTAGGGTTAGGGTTTGAGCTAGGGTTAGGGTTAGGGTTTGAGCTAGGGTTAGGGTTTGAGCTAGGTTTAGGGTTAGGGTTTGATCTAGGGTTAGGGTTTGGGCTAGGGTTAGGGTTAGGGTTAGGGTTTGAGCTAGGGTTAGGGTTTGAGCTAGGGTTAGGGTTAGGGTTTGAGCTAGGGTTAGGGTTTGAGCTAGGGTTAGGGTTAGGGTTTGATCTAGTGTTAGGGTTTGGGCTAGGGTTAAGGTTAGGGTTTGAGCTAGGGTTAGGGTTCGGGTTTGAGCTAGGGTTAGGGTTAGGGTTTGGGCTAGGATTAGGGTTTGAGCTAGGGTTAGGGTTTGAGCTAGGGTTAGGGTTAGGTTTTGAGCTTAGGGTTAGGGTTAGGGTTTGAGCTAGGGTTAAAGGGAGAAAAACTCCGATATTACCCCTACTGGATTCGTATCTCGTGAACGGAAGGTCGTAGAGACTCGGGGATGAGGTCCGTCTAGGGGTTTATGGGTTTTCTGAGTACGCCAGCAGTTGTCCCGAGTCTCTACGACCTACGGTTCCCGAGATATGACCTGTATTTTTGGGTATTTTTGGACTGTTTGTATCTCTGGAACGGAAGGTCGTACAAACTCGGGGATGAGGTCCGTCTAGGGGTTTATGGGTTTTCTGAGTACGCCAGCAGTTGTCCCGAGTCTCTACGACCTACGGTTCCCGAGATATGACCTGTATTTTTGGGTATTTTTGGACTGTTTGTATCTCGGGAACGGAAGGTCGTAGAGACTCGCGGACAAGTCTGGCGTGTTCAGAGACCCCGAATTATGTCTGACGGATCATGGTCCCGAGTCTCTACGACCTTCCGTTCCCGAGTTATAGACCGAAATGTTTCCCCCATTGGAATGAATGGGTGCCAGTTGGAGTGACAATTTTACTAAGTGTTGAGGTCAAAATCGTGTCTGCAGGAAGTGTCTAGGAGCACGTTTCAGGCCATTTGGAGTTGATTGGTACTATTCGTGTAGTAAGTTTTTTTTAAACCCATACTTCTATGGGTTTAGGCTAGGGTTAGGGTTAGGGTTTGAGCTAGGGTTAGGGTTTGGGCTAGGGTTAGGGTTTGAGCTAGGGTTAGGGTTAGGGTTTGAGTTAGGGTTAGGGTTAGGGTTAGGGTTTGAGCTAGTGTTAGGGTTTGAGCTAGTGTTAGGGTTAGGGTTTGAGCTAGGGTTAGGGTTAGGGTTTGAGCTAGGGTTAGGGTTAGGGTTTGAGCTAGGGTTAGGGTTAGGGTTTGAGCTAGGGTTAGGTTTAGGGTTTGAGCTAGGGTTAGGGTTAGGGTTTGAGCTAGGGTTAGGGTTTGAGCTAGGGTTAGGGTTAGGGTTTGATCTAGGGTTAGGGTTTGGGCTAGGGTTAGGGTTAGGGTTTGAGCTAGGGTTAGGGTTAGGGTTTGAGCTAGGGTTAGGGTTTGAGCTAGGGTTAGGGTTAGGGTTTGATCTAGGGTTAGGGTTAGGGTTAGGGTTTGAGCTAGGGTTAGGGTTAGGGTTTGATCTAGGGTTAGGGTTTGGGCTAGGCTTAGGGTTAGGGTTTGAGCTAGGGTTAGGGTTAGGGTTTGAGCTAGGGTTAGGGTTTGATCTAGGGTTAGGGTGTGGGCTAGGGTTAGGGTTTGAGCTAGGGTTAGGGTTAGGGTTTGTGCTAGGGTTAGGGTTTCAGCTAGGGTTAGGGTTAGGGTTAGGGTTTGAGCTAGGGTTAGGGTTTGAGCTAGGGTTAGGATTAGGGTTTGAGCTAGGGTTAGGGTTTGAGCTAGGGTTAGGGTTAGGGTTTGAGCTAGGGTTAGGGTTAGGGTTTGATCTAGGGTTAGGGTTTGGGCTAGGGTTAGGGTTTGAGCTAGGGTTAGGGTTAGGGTTTGAACTAGGGTTAGGGTTAGGGTTTGAGCTAGGGTTAGGGTTAGGGTTTGAGCTAGGGTTAGGGTTAGGGTTTGAGCTAGGGTTAGGGTTAGGGTTTGGGCTAGGGTTAGGGTTTGAGCTAGGGTTAGGGTTAGGGTTAGGGTTTGAGCTAGGGTTAGGGTTAGGGTTTGAGCTAGGGTTAGGGTTAGGGTTTGAGCTAGGGTTAGGGTTAGGGTTTGGGCTAGGGTTAGGGTTTGAGCTAGGGTTAGGGTTAGGGTTTGAGCTAGGGTTAGGGTTTGAGCTAGGGTTAGGGTTTGAGCTAGGGTTAGGGTTTGAGCTAGGGTTCGGGTTTGGGCTAGGGTTAGGGTTAGGGTTTGGGCTAGGGTTAGGGTTTGAGCTAGGTTAGGGTTTGAGCTAGGGTTAGGGTTAGGGTTTGAGCTAGGGTTAGGGTTTGAGCTAGGGTTAGGGTTAGGGTTTGAGCTAGGGTTAGGGTTAGGGTTTGATCTAGGGTTAGGGTTTGGGCTAGGGTTAGGGTGTGAGCTAGGGTTAGGGTTAGGGTTTGAGCTAGGGTTAGGGTTAGGGTTTGAGCTAGGGTTAGGGTTTGAGCTAGGGTTAGGGTTAGGGTTAGGGTTTGAGCTAGGGTTAGGGTTAGGGTTTGAGCTAGGGTTAGGGTTAGGGTTTGAGCTAGGGTTAGGGTTTGAGCTAGGGTTAGGGTTAGGGTTTGAGCTAGGGTTAGGGTTTGAGCTAGGGTTAGGGTTAGGGTTTGATCTAGGGTTAGGGTTTGGGCTAGGGTTAGGGTTTGAGCTAGGGTTAGGGTTAGGGTTTGAACTAGGGTTAGGGTTAGGGTTTGAGCTAGGGTTAGGGTTTGAGCTAGGGTTAGGGTTAGGGTTTGAGCTAGGGTTAGGGTTAGGGTTTGAGCTAGGGTTAGGGTTAGGGTTTGGGCTAGGGTTAGGGTTTGAGCTAGGGTTAGGGTTAGGGTTTGAGCTAGGGTTAGGGTTTGAGCTAGGATTATGGTTAGGGTTTGAGCTAGGGTTAGGGTTTGGGCTAGGGTTAGGGTTTGAGCTAGGGTTAGGGTTTGAGCTAGGTTAGGGTTTGAGCTAGGGTTAGGGTTAGGGTTTGAGCTAGGCTTAGGGTTTGAGTTAGGGTTAGGGTGAGGGTTTGAGCTAGGGTTAAAGGGAGAAAAACTCCGATATTACCCCTACTGGATTCGTATCTCGTGAACCGAAGGTCGTAGAGACTCGGGGATGAGGTCCGTCTAGGGGTTTATGGGTTTTCTGAGTACGCCAGCAGTTGTCCCGAGTCTCTACGACCTACGGTTCCCGAGATATGACCTGTATTTTTGGGTATTTTTGGACTGTTTGTATCTCGGGAACGGAAGGTCGTAGAGACTCGGGGATGAGGTCCGTCTAGGGGTTTATGGGTTTTCTGAGTACACCAGCAGTTGTCCCGAGTCTCTACGACCTACGGTTCCCGAGATATGATCTGTTATTTTGGGTATTTTTGGACTGTTTGTATCTCGGGAACGGAAGGTCGTAGAGACTCGCGGACAAGTCTGGCGTGTTCAGAGACCCCGAATTATGTCTGACGGATCATGGTCCCGAGTCTCTACGACCTTCCGTTCCCGAGTTATAGACCGAAATGTTTCCCCCATTGGAATGAATGGGTGCCAGTTGGAGTGAAAATTTTACTAAGTGTTGAGGTCAAAATCGTGTCTGCAGGAAGTGTCTAGGAGCACGTTTCAGGCCATTTGGAGTTGATTGGTACTATTTGTGTTGTAACTTTTTTTTAAACCCATACTTCTATGGGTTTAGGCTAGGGTTAGGGTTAGGGTTTGAGCTAGGGTTAGGGTTTGGGCTAGGGTTAGGGTTTGAGCTAGGGTTAGGGTTAGGGTTTGAGTTAGGGTTAGGGTTAGGGTTAGGGTTTGAGCTAGGGTTAGGGTTTGAGCTAGGGTTAGGGTTAGGGTTAGGGTTTGAGCTAGGGTTAGGGTTAGGGTTTGAGCTAGGGTTAGGGTTAGGGTTTGAGCTAGGGTTAGGGTTAGGGTTTGAGCTAGGGTTAGGGTTAGGGTTTGGGCTAGGGTTAGGGTTTGAGCTAGGGTTAGGGTTAGGGTTTGAGCTAGGGTTAGGGTTTGAGCTAGGGTTAGGGTTTGAGCTAGGGTTAGGGTTTGAGCTAGGGTTCGGGTTTGGGCTAGGGTTAGGGTTAGGGTTTGGGCTAGGGTTAGGGTTTGAGCTAGGTTAGGGTTAGGGTTTGAGCTAGGGTTAGGGTTAGGGTTTGGGCTAGGGTTAGGGTTTGAGCTAGGGTTAGGGTTAGGGTTTGAGCTAGGGTTAGGGTTTGAGCTAGGGTTAGGGTTTGAGCTAGGGTTAGGGTTTGAGCTAGGGTTAGGGTTTGAGCTAGGGTTAGGGTTTGAGCTAGGGTTCGGGTTTGGGCTAGGGTTAGGGTTAGGGTTTGGGCTAGGGTTAGGGTTTGAGCTAGGTTAGGGTTTGAGCTAGGGTTAGGGTTAGGGTTTGAGCTAGGGTTAGGGTTTGAGCTAGGGTTAGGGTTAGGGTTTGAGCTAGGGTTAGGGTTAGGGTTTGAGCTAGGGTTAGGGTTAGGGTTAGGGTTTGAGCTAGAGTTAGGGTTAGGGTTTGGGCTGGGGTTAGGGTTTGAGCTAGGGTTAGGGTTTGAGCTAGGTTAGAGTTTGAGAAAGGGTTAGGGTTAGGGTTTGAGCTAGGGTTAGGGTTAGGGTTGGACTAGGGTTAGGGTTAGGGTTGTACTAGGGTTAGGGTTAGGGTTTGAGCTAGGGTTAGGGTTTGGGCTAGGGTTAGGGTTTGGTCTAGGGTTATGGTTAGGGTTTGAGGTAGGGTTAGGGTTAGGGTTTGGGTTGGGGTTAGGGTTTGGGCAAGGGTTAGGGTTTGAGCTAGGGTTAGGGTTTGAGCTAGGGTTAGGGTTAGGGTTTGAGCTAGGGTTAGGGTTTGAGATAGGGTTAGGGTTAGGGTTTGAGCTAGGGTTAGGGTTTGGGCTAGGGTTAGGGTTTGAGCTAGGGTTAGGGTTAGGGTTTGAGCTAAGGTTAGGGTTAGGGTTTGGGCTAGGGTTAGGGTTTGAGCTAAGGTTAGGGTTTGAGCTAGGTTAGGGTTTGAGAAAGGGTTAGGGTTAGGGTTTGAGCTAGGGTTAGGGTTAGGGTTGTACTAGGGTTAGGGTTAGGGTTTGAGCTAGGGTTAGGGTTTGGGCTAGGGTTAGGGTTTGGGCTAGGGTTAGGGTTAGGGTTTGAGCTAGGGTTAGGGTTAGGGTTTGGGCTAGGGTTAGGGTTTGGGCTAGGGTTAGGGTTAGGGTTTGAGCTAGGATTAGGGTTAGGGTTGGACTAGGGTTAGGGTTAGGGTTGTACTAGGGTTAGGGTTAGGGTTTGAGCTAGGGTTAGGGTTTGAGCTAGGGTTAGGGTTAGGGTTTGGGTTGGGGTTAGGGTTTGGGCATGGGTTAGGGTTTGAGCTAGGGTTAGGGTTTGAGCTAGGGTTAGGGTTAGGGTTTGAGCTAGGGTTAGAGTTTGAGCTAGGGTTAGGGTTAGGGTTTGAGCTAGGGTTAGGGTTTGGGCTAGGGTTAGGGTTTGAGCTAGGGTTAGGGTTAGGGTTTGAGCTAGGGTTAGGGTTAGGGTTTGAGCTAGGGTTAGGGTTTGAGCTAAGGTTAGGGTTAGGGTTTGGGCTAGGGTTAGGGTTTGAGCTAGGGTTAGGGTTTGAGCTAGGTTAGGGTTTGAGAAAGGGTTAGGGTTAGGGTTTGAGCTAGGGTTAGGGTTAGGGTTGTACTAGGGTTAGGGTTAGGGTTTGAGCTAGGGTTAGGGTTTGGGCTAGGGTTAGGGTTTGGGCTAGGGTTAGGGTTAGGGTTTGAGCTAGGGTTAGGGTTAGGGTTTGGTCTAGGGTTAGGGTTTGGGCAAGGGTTAGGTTTAGGGTTTGAGCTAGCGTTAGGGTTAGGGTTGGACTAGGCTTAGGGTTAGGGTTGTACTAGGGTTAGGGTTAGGGTTTGAGCTAGGGTTAGGGTTTGAGCTAGGGTTAGGGTTAGGGTTTGGGCTAGGGTTAGGGTTTGGGCTAGGGTTAGGGTTTGGGCTAGGGTTAGGGTTAGGGTTTGAGCTAGGGTTAGGGTTAGGGTTTGGTCTAGGGTTAGGGTTTGGGCAAGGGTTAGGTTTAGGGTTTGAGCTAGCGTTAGGGTTAGGGTTGGACTAGGCTTAGGGTTAGGGTTGTACTAGGGTTAGGGTTAGGGTTTGAGCTAGGGTTAGGGTTTGAGCTAGGGTTAGAGTTTGAGCTAGGGTTAGGGTTAGGGTTTGAGCTAGGGTTAGGGTTTGGGCTAGGGTTAGGGTTTGAGCTAGGGTTAGGGTTAGGGTTTGAGCTAGGGTTAGGGTTAGGGTTTGAGCTAGGGTTAGGGTTTGAGCTAAGGTTAGGGTTAGGGTTTGGGCTAGGGTTAGGGTTTGAGCTAGGGTTAGGGTTTGAGCTAGGTTAGGGTTTGAGAAAGGGTTAGGGTTAGGGTTTGAGCTAGGGTTAGGGTTAGGGTTGTACTAGGGTTAGGGTTAGGGTTTGAGCTAGGGTTAGGGTTTGGGCTAGGGTTAGGGTTTGGGCTAGGGTTAGGGTTAGGGTTTGAGCTAGGGTTAGGGTTAGGGTTTGGTCTAGGGTTAGGGTTTGGGCAAGGGTTAGGTTTAGGGTTTGAGCTAGCGTTAGGGTTAGGGTTGGACTAGGCTTAGGGTTAGGGTTGTACTAGGGTTAGGGTTAGGGTTTGAGCTAGGGTTAGGGTTTGAGCTAGGGTTAGGGTTAGGGTTTGGGCTAGGCTTAGGGTTTGAGCTAGGGTTAGGGTTAGGCTTTGAGCTAGGGTTAGGGTTAGGGTTTGAGCTAGGGTGAGGGTTAGGGTTAGGGTTTGAGCGAGGGTTAGGCTTAGGGTTTGGGCTGGGGTTAGGGTTTGAGCTAGGGTTAGGGTTAGGGTTAGGGTTTGAGCTAGGGTTAGGGTTAGGGTTTGGGCTGGGGTTAGGGTTTGAGCTAGGGTTAGGGTTTGAGCTAGGGTTAGGGTTAGGGTTTGAGCTAGGGTTAGGGTTAGGGTTTGAGCTAGGGTTAGGGTTTGAGCTAGGGTTAGGGTTAGGGTTTGGGCTAGGGTTAGGGTTTGAGCTAGGGTTAGGGTTTGAGCTAGGTTAGGGTTTGAGAAAGGGTTAGGGTTAGGGTTTGAGCTAGGGTTAGGGTTAGGGTTTGAGCTAGGGTTAGGGTTTGAGCTAGGTTTAGGGTTAGGGTTTGATCTAGGGTTAGGGTTTGGGCTAGGGTTAGGGTTAGGGTTAGGGTTTGAGCTAGGGTTAGGGTTTGAGCTAGGGTTAGGGTTAGGGTTTGAGCTAGGGTTAGGGTTTGAGCTAGGGTTAGGGTTAGGGTTTGATCTAGTGTTAGGGTTTGGGCTAGGGTTAAGGTTAGGGTTTGAGCTAGGGTTAGGGTTCGGGTTTGAGCTAGGGTTAGGGTTAGGGTTTGGGCTAGGATTAGGGTTTGAGCTAGGGTTAGGGTTTGAGCTAGGGTTAGGGTTAGGTTTTGAGCTTAGGGTTAGGGTTAGGGTTTGAGCTAGGGTTAAAGGGAGAAAAACTCCGATATTACCCCTACTGGATTCGTATCTCGTGAACGGAAGGTCGTAGAGACTCGGGGATGAGGTCCGTCTAGGGGTTTATGGGTTTTCTGAGTACGCCAGCAGTTGTCCCGAGTCTCTACGACCTACGGTTCCCGAGATATGACCTGTATTTTTGGGTATTTTTGGACTGTTTGTATCTCTGGAACGGAAGGTCGTACAAACTCGGGGATGAGGTCCGTCTAGGGGTTTATGGGTTTTCTGAGTACACCAGCAGTTGTCCCGAGTCTCTACGACCTACGGTTCCCGAGATATGACCTGTATTTTTGGGTATTTTTGGACTGTTTGTATCTCGGGAACGGAAGGTCGTAGAGACTCGCGGACAAGTCTGGCGTGTTCAGAGACCCCGAATTATGTCTGACGGATCATGGTCCCGAGTCTCTACGACCTTCCGTTCCCGAGTTATAGACCGAAATGTTTCCCCCATTGGAATGAATGGGTGCCAGTTGGAGTGACAATTTTACTAAGTGTTGAGGTCAAAATCGTGTCTGCAGGAAGTGTCTAGGAGCACGTTTCAGGCCATTTGGAGTTGATTGGTACTATTCGTGTAGTAAGTTTTTTTTAAACCCATACTTCTATGGGTTTAGGCTAGGGTTAGGGTTAGGGTTTGAGCTAGGGTTAGGGTTTGGGCTAGGGTTAGGGTTTGAGCTAGGGTTAGGGTTAGGGTTTGAGTTAGGGTTAGGGTTAGGGTTAGGGTTTGAGCTAGTGTTAGGGTTTGAGCTAGTGTTAGGGTTAGGGTTTGAGCTAGGGTTAGGGTTAGGGTTTGAGCTAGGGTTAGGGTTAGGGTTTGAGCTAGGGTTAGGGTTAGGGTTTGAGCTAGGGTTAGGTTTAGGGTTTGAGCTAGGGTTAGGGTTAGGGTTTGAGCTAGGGTTAGGGTTTGAGCTAGGGTTAGGGTTAGGGTTTGATCTAGGGTTAGGGTTTGGGCTAGGGTTAGGGTTAGGGTTTGAGCTAGGGTTAGGGTTAGGGTTTGAGCTAGGGTTAGGGTTTGAGCTAGGGTTAGGGTTAGGGTTTGATCTAGGGTTAGGGTTAGGGTTAGGGTTTGAGCTAGGGTTAGGGTTAGGGTTTGATCTAGGGTTAGGGTTTGGGCTAGGCTTAGGGTTAGGGTTTGAGCTAGGGTTAGGGTTAGGGTTTGAGCTAGGGTTAGGGTTTGATCTAGGGTTAGGGTGTGGGCTAGGGTTAGGGTTTGAGCTAGGGTTAGGGTTAGGGTTTGTGCTAGGGTTAGGGTTTCAGCTAGGGTTAGGGTTAGGGTTAGGGTTTGAGCTAGGGTTAGGGTTTGAGCTAGGGTTAGGATTAGGGTTTGAGCTAGGGTTAGGGTTTGAGCTAGGGTTAGGGTTAGGGTTTGAGCTAGGGTTAGGGTTAGGGTTTGATCTAGGGTTAGGGTTTGGGCTAGGGTTAGGGTTTGAGCTAGGGTTAGGGTTAGGGTTTGAACTAGGGTTAGGGTTAGGGTTTGAGCTAGGGTTAGGGTTAGGGTTTGAGCTAGGGTTAGGGTTAGGGTTTGAGCTAGGGTTAGGGTTAGGGTTTGGGCTAGGGTTAGGGTTTGAGCTAGGGTTAGGGTTAGGGTTAGGGTTTGAGCTAGGGTTAGGGTTAGGGTTTGAGCTAGGGTTAGGGTTAGGGTTTGAGCTAGGGTTAGGGTTAGGGTTTGGGCTAGGGTTAGGGTTTGAGCTAGGGTTAGGGTTAGGGTTTGAGCTAGGGTTAGGGTTTGAGCTAGGGTTAGGGTTTGAGCTAGGGTTAGGGTTTGAGCTAGGGTTCGGGTTTGGGCTAGGGTTAGGGTTAGGGTTTGGGCTAGGGTTAGGGTTTGAGCTAGGTTAGGGTTTGAGCTAGGGTTAGGGTTAGGGTTTGAGCTAGGGTTAGGGTTTGAGCTAGGGTTAGGGTTAGGGTTTGAGCTAGGGTTAGGGTTAGGGTTTGATCTAGGGTTAGGGTTTGGGCTAGGGTTAGGGTGTGAGCTAGGGTTAGGGTTAGGGTTTGAGCTAGGGTTAGGGTTAGGGTTTGAGCTAGGGTTAGGGTTTGAGCTAGGGTTAGGGTTAGGGTTAGGGTTTGAGCTAGGGTTAGGGTTAGGGTTTGAGCTAGGGTTAGGGTTAGGGTTTGAGCTAGGGTTAGGGTTTGAGCTAGGGTTAGGGTTAGGGTTTGAGCTAGGGTTAGGGTTTGAGCTAGGGTTAGGGTTAGGGTTTGATCTAGGGTTAGGGTTTGGGCTAGGGTTAGGGTTTGAGCTAGGGTTAGGGTTAGGGTTTGAACTAGGGTTAGGGTTAGGGTTTGAGCTAGGGTTAGGGTTTGAGCTAGGGTTAGGGTTAGGGTTTGAGCTAGGGTTAGGGTTAGGGTTTGAGCTAGGGTTAGGGTTAGGGTTTGGGCTAGGGTTAGGGTTTGAGCTAGGGTTAGGGTTAGGGTTTGAGCTAGGGTTAGGGTTTGAGCTAGGATTATGGTTAGGGTTTGAGCTAGGGTTAGGGTTTGGGCTAGGGTTAGGGTTTGAGCTAGGGTTAGGGTTTGAGCTAGGTTAGGGTTTGAGCTAGGGTTAGGGTTAGGGTTTGAGCTAGGGTTAGGGTTTGAGTTAGGGTTAGGGTGAGGGTTTGAGCTAGGGTTAAAGGGAGAAAAACTCCGATATTACCCCTACTGGATTCGTATCTCGTGAACCGAAGGTCGTAGAGACTCGGGGATGAGGTCCGTCTAGGGGTTTATGGGTTTTCTGAGTACGCCAGCAGTTGTCCCGAGTCTCTACGACCTACGGTTCCCGAGATATGACCTGTATTTTTGGGTATTTTTGGACTGTTTGTATCTCGGGAACGGAAGGTCGTAGAGACTCGGGGATGAGGTCCGTCTAGGGGTTTATGGGTTTTCTGAGTACACCAGCAGTTGTCCCGAGTCTCTACGACCTACGGTTCCCGAGATATGATCTGTTATTTTGGGTATTTTTGGACTGTTTGTATCTCGGGAACGGAAGGTCGTAGAGACTCGCGGACAAGTCTGGCGTGTTCAGAGACCCCGAATTATGTCTGACGGATCATGGTCCCGAGTCTCTACGACCTTCCGTTCCCGAGTTATAGACCGAAATGTTTCCCCCATTGGAATGAATGGGTGCCAGTTGGAGTGAAAATTTTACTAAGTGTTGAGGTCAAAATCGTGTCTGCAGGAAGTGTCTAGGAGCACGTTTCAGGCCATTTGGAGTTGATTGGTACTATTTGTGTTGTAACTTTTTTTTAAACCCATACTTCTATGGGTTTAGGCTAGGGTTAGGGTTAGGGTTTGAGCTAGGGTTAGGGTTTGGGCTAGGGTTAGGGTTTGAGCTAGGGTTAGGGTTAGGGTTTGAGTTAGGGTTAGGGTTAGGGTTAGGGTTTGAGCTAGGGTTAGGGTTTGAGCTAGGGTTAGGGTTAGGGTTAGGGTTTGAGCTAGGGTTAGGGTTAGGGTTTGAGCTAGGGTTAGGGTTAGGGTTTGAGCTAGGGTTAGGGTTAGGGTTTGAGCTAGGGTTAGGGTTAGGGTTTGGGCTAGGGTTAGGGTTTGAGCTAGGGTTAGGGTTAGGGTTTGAGCTAGGGTTAGGGTTTGAGCTAGGGTTAGGGTTTGAGCTAGGGTTAGGGTTTGAGCTAGGGTTCGGGTTTGGGCTAGGGTTAGGGTTAGGGTTTGGGCTAGGGTTAGGGTTTGAGCTAGGTTAGGGTTAGGGTTTGAGCTAGGGTTAGGGTTAGGGTTTGGGCTAGGGTTAGGGTTTGAGCTAGGGTTAGGGTTAGGGTTTGAGCTAGGGTTAGGGTTTGAGCTAGGGTTAGGGTTTGAGCTAGGGTTCGGGTTTGGGCTAGGGTTAGGGTTAGGGTTTGGGCTAGGGTTAGGGTTTGAGCTAGGTTAGGGTTTGAGCTAGGGTTAGGGTTAGGGTTTGAGCTAGGGTTAGGGTTTGAGCTAGGGTTAGGGTTAGGGTTTGAGCTAGGGTTAGGGTTAGGGTTTGATCTAGGGTTAGGGTTTGGGCTAGGGTTAGGGTGTGAGCTAGGGTTAGGGTTAGGGTTTGAGCTAGGGTTAGGGTTAGGGTTTGAGCTAGGGTTAGGGTTAGGGTTTGAGCTAGGGTTAGGGTTTGAGCTAGGGTTAGGGTTAGGGTTAGGGTTTGAGCTAGGGTTAGGGTTAGGGTTTGAGCTAGGGTTAGGGTTAGGGTTTGAGCTAGGGTTAGGGTTTGAGCTAGGGTTAGGGTTAGGGTTTGAGCTAGGGTTAGGGTTTGAGCTAGGGTTAGGGTTAGGGTTTGATCTAGGGTTAGGGTTTGGGTTAGGGTTTGAACTAGGCTTAGGGTTAGGGTTTGAGCTAGGGTTAGGGTTTGAGCTAGGGTTAGGGTTAGGGTTTGAGCTAGGGTTAGGGTTAGGGTTTGACCTAGGGTTAGGGTTAGGGTTTGGGCTAGGGTTAGGGTTTGAGCTAGGGTTAGGGTTAGGGTTTGAGCTAGGGTTAGGGTTTGAGCTAGGATTATGGTTAGGGTTTGAGCTAGTGTTAGGGTTTGGGCTAGGGTTAGGGTTTGAGCTAGGGTTAGGGTTTGAGCTAGGTTAGGGTTTGAGCTAGGGTTAGGGTTAGGGTTTGAGCTAGGGTTAGGGTTTGAGTTAGGGTTAGGGTGAGGGTTTGAGCTAGGGTTAAAGGGAGAAAAACTCCGATATTACCCCTACTGGATTCGTATCTCGTGAACCGAAGGTCGTAGAGACTCTGGGATGAGGTCCGTCTAGGGGTTTATGGGTTTTCTGAGTACGCCAGCAGTTGTCCCGAGTCTCTACGACCTACGGTTCCCGAGATATGACCTGTATTTTTGGGTATTTTTGGACTGTTTGTATCTCGGGAACGGAAGGTCGTAGAGACTCGGGGATGAGGTCCGTCTAGGGGTTTATGGGTTTTCTGAGTACACCAGCAGTTGTCCCGAGTCTCTACGACCTACGGTTCCCGAGATATGATCTGTTATTTTGGGTATTTTTGGACTGTTTGTATCTCGGGAACGGAAGGTCGTAGAGACTCGCGGACAAGTCTGGCGTGTTCAGAGACCCCGAATTATGTCTGACGGATCATGGTCCCGAGTCTCTACGACCTTCCGTTCCCGAGTTATAGACCGAAATGTTTCCCCCATTGGAATGAATGGGTGCCAGTTGGAGTGAAAATTTTACTAAGTGTTGAGGTCAAAATCGTGTCTGCAGGAAGTGTCTAGGAGCACGTTTCAGGCCATTTGGAGTTGATTGGTACTATTTGTGTAGTAACTTTTTTTTAAACCCATACTTCTATGGGTTTAGGCTAGGGTTAGGGTTAGGGTTTGAGCTAGGGTTAGGGTTTGGGCTAGGGTTAGGGTTTGAGCTAGGGTTAGGGTTAGGGTTTGAGTTAGGGTTAGGGTTTGAGCTAGGGTTAGGGTTTGAGCTAGGGTTAGGGTTAGGGTTAGGGTTTGAGCTAGGGTTAGGGTTAGGGTTTGAGCTAGGGTTAGGGTTAGGGTTTGAGCTAGGGTTAGGGTTAGGGTTTGAGCTAGGGTTAGGGTTAGGGTTTGGGCTAGGGTTAGGGTTTGAGCTAGGGTTAGGGTTAGGGTTTGAGCTAGGGTTAGGGTTTGAGCTAGGGTTAGGGTTTGAGCTAGGGTTAGGGTTTGAGCTAGGGTTCGGGTTTGGGCTAGGGTTAGGGTTAGGGTTTGGGCTAGGGTTAGGGTTTGAGCTAGGTTAGGGTTAGGGTTTGAGCTAGGGTTAGGGTTAGGGTTTGGGCTAGGGTTAGGGTTTGAGCTAGGGTTAGGGTTAGGGTTTGAGCTAGGGTTAGGGTTTGAGCTAGGGTTAGGGTTTGAGCTAGGGTTAGGGTTAGGGTTTGAGCTAGGGTTAGGGTTTGAGCTAGGGTTAGGGTTTGAGCTAGGGTTCGGGTTTGGGCTAGGGTTAGGGTTAGGGTTTGGGCTAGGGTTAGGGTTTGAGCTAGGTTAGGGTTTGAGCTAGGGTTAGGGTTAGGGTTTGAGCTAGGGTTAGGGTTTGAGCTAGGGTTAGGGTTAGGGTTTGAGCTAGGGTTAGGGTTAGGGTTTGATCTAGGGTTAGGGTTTGGGCTAGGGTTAGGGTGTGAGCTAGGGTTAGGGTTAGGGTTTGAGCTAGGGTTAGGGTTAGGGTTTGAGCTAGGGTTAGGGTTAGGGTTTGAGCTAGGGTTAGGGTTTGAGCTAGGGTTAGGGTTAGGGTTAGGGTTTGAGCTAGGGTTAGGGTTAGGGTTTGAGCTAGGGTTAGGGTTAGGGTTTGAGCTAGGGTTAGGGTTTGAGCTAGGGTTAGGGTTAGGGTTTGAGCTAGGGTTAGGGTTTGAGCTAGGGTTAGGGTTAGGGTTTGATCTAGGGTTAGGGTTTGGGCTAGGGTTAGGGTTTGAGCTAGGGTTAGGGTTAGGGTTTGAACTAGGCTTAGGGTTAGGGTTTGAGCTAGGGTTAGGGTTTGAGCTAGGGTTAGGGTTAGGGTTTGAGCTAGGGTTAGGGTTAGGGTTTGACCTAGGGTTAGGGTTAGGGTTTGGGCTAGGGTTAGGGTTTGAGCTAGGGTTAGGGTTAGGGTTTGAGCTAGGGTTAGGGTTTGAGCTAGGATTATGGTTAGGGTTTGAGCTAGTGTTAGGGTTTGGGCTAGGGTTAGGGTTTGAGCTAGGGTTAGGGTTTGAGCTAGGTTAGGGTTTGAGCTAGGGTTAGGGTTAGGGTTTGAGCTAGGGTTAGGGTTTGAGTTAGGGTTAGGGTGAGGGTTTGAGCTAGGGTTAAAGGGAGAAAAACTCCGATATTACCCCTACTGGATTCGTATCTCGTGAACCGAAGGTCGTAGAGACTCTGGGATGAGGTCCGTCTAGGGGTTTATGGGTTTTCTGAGTACGCCAGCAGTTGTCCCGAGTCTCTACGACCTACGGTTCCCGAGATATGACCTGTATTTTTGGGTATTTTTGGACTGTTTGTATCTCGGGAACGGAAGGTCGTAGAGACTCGCGGACAAGTCTGGCGTGTTCAGAGACCCCGAATTATGTCTGACGGATCATGGTCCCGAGTCTCTACGACCTTCCGTTCCCGAGTTATAGACCGAAATGTTTCCCCCATTGGAATGAATGGGTGCCAGTTGGAGTGAAAATTTTACTAAGTGTTGAGGTCAAAATCGTGTCTGCAGGAAGTGTCTAGGAGCACGTTTCAGGCCATTTGGAGTTGATTGGTACTATTTGTGTAGTAACTTTTTTTTAAACCCATACTTCTATGGGTTTAGGCTAGGGTTAGGGTTAGGGTTTGAGCTAGGGTTAGGGTTTGGGCTAGGGTTAGGGTTTGAGCTAGGGTTAGGGTTAGGGTTTGAGTTAGGGTTAGGGTTAGGGTTAGGGTTTGAGCTAGGGTTAGGGTTTGAGCTAGGGTTAGGGTTAGGGTTAGGGTTTGAGCTAGGGTTAGGGTTAGGGTTTGAGCTAGGGTTAGGGTTAGGGTTTGAGCTAGGGTTAGGGTTTGAGCTAGGGTTAGGGTTAGGGTTTGGGCTAGGGTTAGGGTTTGAGCTAGGGTTAGGGTTAGGGTTTGAGCTAGGGTTAGGGTTTGAGCTAGGGTTAGGGTTTGAGCTAGGGTTAGGGTTTGAGCTAGGGTTCGGGTTTGGGCTAGGGTTAGGGTTAGGGTTTGGGCTAGGGTTAGGGTTTGAGCTAGGTTAGGGTTAGGGTTTGAGCTAGGGTTAGGGTTAGGGTTTGGGCTAGGGTTAGGGTTTGAGCTAGGGTTAGGGTTAGGGTTTGAGCTAGGGTTAGGGTTTGAGCTAGGGTTAGGGTTTGAGCTAGGGTTAGGGTTTGAGCTAGGGTTAGGGTTTGAGCTAGGGTTAGGGTTTGAGCTAGGGTTCGGGTTTGGGCTAGGGTTAGGGTTAGGGTTTGGGCTAGGGTTAGGGTTTGAGCTAGGTTAGGGTTTGAGCTAGGGTTAGGGTTAGGGTTTGAGCTAGGGTTAGGGTTTGAGCTAGGGTTAGGGTTAGGGTTTGAGCTAGGGTTAGGGTTAGGGTTTGATCTAGGGTTAGGGTTTGGGCTAGGGTTAGGGTGTGAGCTAGGGTTAGGGTTAGGGTTTGAGCTAGGGTTAGGGTTAGGGTTTGAGCTAGGGTTAGGGTTTGACCTAGGGTTAGGGTTAGGGTTAGGGTTTGAGCTAGGGTTAGGGTTAGGGTTTGAGCTAGGGTTAGGGTTAGGGTTTGAGCTAGGGTTAGGGTTTGAGCTAGGGTTAGGGTTAGGGTTTGAGCTAGGGTTAGGGTTTGAGCTAGGGTTAGGGTTAGGGTTTGATCTAGGGTTAGGGTTTGGGCTAGGGTTAGGGTTTGAGCTAGGGTTAGGGTTAGGGTTTGAACTAGGGTTAGGGTTAGGGTTTGAGCTAGGGTTAGGGTTTGAGCTAGGGTTAGGGTTAGGGTTTGAGCTAGGGTTAGGGTTAGGGTTTGAGCTAGGGTTAGGGTTAGGGTTTGGGCTAGGGTTAGGGTTTGAGCTAGGGTTAGGGTTAGGGTTTGAGCTAGGGTTAGGGTTTGAGCTAGGATTATGGTTAGGGTTTGAGCTAGGGTTAGGGTTTGGGCTAGGGTTAGGGTTTGAGCTAGGGTTAGGGTTTGAGCTAGGTTAGGGTTTGAGCTAGGGTTAGGGTTAGGGTTTGAGCTAGGGTTAGGGTTTGAGTTAGGGTTAGGGTGAGGGTTTGAGCTAGGGTTAAAGGGAGAAAAACTCCGATATTACCCCTACTGGATTCGTATCTCGTGAACCGAAGGTCGTAGAGACTCGGGGATGAGGTCCGTCTAGGGGTTTATGGGTTTTCTGAGTACGCCAGCAGTTGTCCCGAGTCTCTACGACCTACGGTTCCCGAGATATGACCTGTATTTTTGGGTATTTTTGGACTGTTTGTATCTCGGGAACGGAAGGTCGTAGAGACTCGGGGATGAGGTCCGTCTAGGGGTTTATGGGTTTTCTGAGTACACCAGCAGTTGTCCCGAGTCTCTACGACCTACGGTTCCCGAGATATGATCTGTTATTTTGGGTATTTTTGGACTGTTTGTATCTCGGGAACGGAAGGTCGTAGAGACTCGCGGACAAGTCTGGCGTGTTCAGAGACCCCGAATTATGTCTGACGGATCATGGTCCCGAGTCTCTACGACCTTCCGTTCCCGAGTTATAGACCGAAATGTTTCCCCCATTGGAATGAATGGGTGCCAGTTGGAGTGAAAATTTTACTAAGTGTTGAGGTCAAAATCGTGTCTGCAGGAAGTGTCTAGGAGCACGTTTCAGGCCATTTGGAGTTGATTGGTACTATTTGTGTTGTAACTTTTTTTTAAACCCATACTTCTATGGGTTTAGGCTAGGGTTAGGGTTAGGGTTTGAGCTAGGGTTAGGGTTTGGGCTAGGGTTAGGGTTTGAGCTAGGGTTAGGGTTAGGGTTTGAGTTAGGGTTAGGGTTAGGGTTAGGGTTTGAGCTAGGGTTAGGGTTTGAGCTAGGGTTAGGGTTAGGGTTAGGGTTTGAGCTAGGGTTAGGGTTAGGGTTTGAGCTAGGGTTAGGGTTAGGGTTTGAGCTAGGGTTAGGGTTAGGGTTTGAGCTAGGGTTAGGGTTAGGGTTTGGGCTAGGGTTAGGGTTTGAGCTAGGGTTAGGGTTAGGGTTTGAGCTAGGGTTAGGGTTTGAGCTAGGGTTAGGGTTTGAGCTAGGGTTAGGGTTTGAGCTAGGGTTCGGGTTTGGGCTAGGGTTAGGGTTAGGGTTTGGGCTAGGGTTAGGGTTTGAGCTAGGTTAGGGTTAGGGTTTGAGCTAGGGTTAGGGTTAGGGTTTGGGCTAGGGTTAGGGTTTGAGCTAGGGTTAGGGTTAGGGTTTGAGCTAGGGTTAGGGTTTGAGCTAGGGTTAGGGTTTGAGCTAGGGTTCGGGTTTGGGCTAGGGTTAGGGTTAGGGTTTGGGCTAGGGTTAGGGTTTGAGCTAGGTTAGGGTTTGAGCTAGGGTTAGGGTTAGGGTTTGAGCTAGGGTTAGGGTTTGAGCTAGGGTTAGGGTTAGGGTTTGAGCTAGGGTTAGGGTTAGGGTTTGATCTAGGGTTAGGGTTTGGGCTAGGGTTAGGGTGTGAGCTAGGGTTAGGGTTAGGGTTTGAGCTAGGGTTAGGGTTAGGGTTTGAGCTAGGGTTAGGGTTAGGGTTTGAGCTAGGGTTAGGGTTTGAGCTAGGGTTAGGGTTAGGGTTAGGGTTTGAGCTAGGGTTAGGGTTAGGGTTTGAGCTAGGGTTAGGGTTAGGGTTTGAGCTAGGGTTAGGGTTTGAGCTAGGGTTAGGGTTAGGGTTTGAGCTAGGGTTAGGGTTTGAGCTAGGGTTAGGGTTAGGGTTTGATCTAGGGTTAGGGTTTGGGTTAGGGTTTGAACTAGGCTTAGGGTTAGGGTTTGAGCTAGGGTTAGGGTTTGAGCTAGGGTTAGGGTTAGGGTTTGAGCTAGGGTTAGGGTTAGGGTTTGACCTAGGGTTAGGGTTAGGGTTTGGGCTAGGGTTAGGGTTTGAGCTAGGGTTAGGGTTAGGGTTTGAGCTAGGGTTAGGGTTTGAGCTAGGATTATGGTTAGGGTTTGAGCTAGTGTTAGGGTTTGGGCTAGGGTTAGGGTTTGAGCTAGGGTTAGGGTTTGAGCTAGGTTAGGGTTTGAGCTAGGGTTAGGGTTAGGGTTTGAGCTAGGGTTAGGGTTTGAGTTAGGGTTAGGGTGAGGGTTTGAGCTAGGGTTAAAGGGAGAAAAACTCCGATATTACCCCTACTGGATTCGTATCTCGTGAACCGAAGGTCGTAGAGACTCTGGGATGAGGTCCGTCTAGGGGTTTATGGGTTTTCTGAGTACGCCAGCAGTTGTCCCGAGTCTCTACGACCTACGGTTCCCGAGATATGACCTGTATTTTTGGGTATTTTTGGACTGTTTGTATCTCGGGAACGGAAGGTCGTAGAGACTCGGGGATGAGGTCCGTCTAGGGGTTTATGGGTTTTCTGAGTACACCAGCAGTTGTCCCGAGTCTCTACGACCTACGGTTCCCGAGATATGATCTGTTATTTTGGGTATTTTTGGACTGTTTGTATCTCGGGAACGGAAGGTCGTAGAGACTCGCGGACAAGTCTGGCGTGTTCAGAGACCCCGAATTATGTCTGACGGATCATGGTCCCGAGTCTCTACGACCTTCCGTTCCCGAGTTATAGACCGAAATGTTTCCCCCATTGGAATGAATGGGTGCCAGTTGGAGTGAAAATTTTACTAAGTGTTGAGGTCAAAATCGTGTCTGCAGGAAGTGTCTAGGAGCACGTTTCAGGCCATTTGGAGTTGATTGGTACTATTTGTGTAGTAACTTTTTTTTAAACCCATACTTCTATGGGTTTAGGCTAGGGTTAGGGTTAGGGTTTGAGCTAGGGTTAGGGTTTGGGCTAGGGTTAGGGTTTGAGCTAGGGTTAGGGTTAGGGTTTGAGTTAGGGTTAGGGTTTGAGCTAGGGTTAGGGTTTGAGCTAGGGTTAGGGTTAGGGTTAGGGTTTGAGCTAGGGTTAGGGTTAGGGTTTGAGCTAGGGTTAGGGTTAGGGTTTGAGCTAGGGTTAGGGTTAGGGTTTGAGCTAGGGTTAGGGTTAGGGTTTGGGCTAGGGTTAGGGTTTGAGCTAGGGTTAGGGTTAGGGTTTGAGCTAGGGTTAGGGTTTGAGCTAGGGTTAGGGTTTGAGCTAGGGTTAGGGTTTGAGCTAGGGTTCGGGTTTGGGCTAGGGTTAGGGTTAGGGTTTGGGCTAGGGTTAGGGTTTGAGCTAGGTTAGGGTTAGGGTTTGAGCTAGGGTTAGGGTTAGGGTTTGGGCTAGGGTTAGGGTTTGAGCTAGGGTTAGGGTTAGGGTTTGAGCTAGGGTTAGGGTTTGAGCTAGGGTTAGGGTTTGAGCTAGGGTTAGGGTTAGGGTTTGAGCTAGGGTTAGGGTTTGAGCTAGGGTTAGGGTTTGAGCTAGGGTTCGGGTTTGGGCTAGGGTTAGGGTTAGGGTTTGGGCTAGGGTTAGGGTTTGAGCTAGGTTAGGGTTTGAGCTAGGGTTAGGGTTAGGGTTTGAGCTAGGGTTAGGGTTTGAGCTAGGGTTAGGGTTAGGGTTTGAGCTAGGGTTAGGGTTAGGGTTTGATCTAGGGTTAGGGTTTGGGCTAGGGTTAGGGTGTGAGCTAGGGTTAGGGTTAGGGTTTGAGCTAGGGTTAGGGTTAGGGTTTGAGCTAGGGTTAGGGTTAGGGTTTGAGCTAGGGTTAGGGTTTGAGCTAGGGTTAGGGTTAGGGTTAGGGTTTGAGCTAGGGTTAGGGTTAGGGTTTGAGCTAGGGTTAGGGTTAGGGTTTGAGCTAGGGTTAGGGTTTGAGCTAGGGTTAGGGTTAGGGTTTGAGCTAGGGTTAGGGTTTGAGCTAGGGTTAGGGTTAGGGTTTGATCTAGGGTTAGGGTTTGGGCTAGGGTTAGGGTTTGAGCTAGGGTTAGGGTTAGGGTTTGAACTAGGCTTAGGGTTAGGGTTTGAGCTAGGGTTAGGGTTTGAGCTAGGGTTAGGGTTAGGGTTTGAGCTAGGGTTAGGGTTAGGGTTTGACCTAGGGTTAGGGTTAGGGTTTGGGCTAGGGTTAGGGTTTGAGCTAGGGTTAGGGTTAGGGTTTGAGCTAGGGTTAGGGTTTGAGCTAGGATTATGGTTAGGGTTTGAGCTAGTGTTAGGGTTTGGGCTAGGGTTAGGGTTTGAGCTAGGGTTAGGGTTTGAGCTAGGTTAGGGTTTGAGCTAGGGTTAGGGTTAGGGTTTGAGCTAGGGTTAGGGTTTGAGTTAGGGTTAGGGTGAGGGTTTGAGCTAGGGTTAAAGGGAGAAAAACTCCGATATTACCCCTACTGGATTCGTATCTCGTGAACCGAAGGTCGTAGAGACTCTGGGATGAGGTCCGTCTAGGGGTTTATGGGTTTTCTGAGTACGCCAGCAGTTGTCCCGAGTCTCTACGACCTACGGTTCCCGAGATATGACCTGTATTTTTGGGTATTTTTGGACTGTTTGTATCTCGGGAACGGAAGGTCGTAGAGACTCGCGGACAAGTCTGGCGTGTTCAGAGACCCCGAATTATGTCTGACGGATCATGGTCCCGAGTCTCTACGACCTTCCGTTCCCGAGTTATAGACCGAAATGTTTCCCCCATTGGAATGAATGGGTGCCAGTTGGAGTGAAAATTTTACTAAGTGTTGAGGTCAAAATCGTGTCTGCAGGAAGTGTCTAGGAGCACGTTTCAGGCCATTTGGAGTTGATTGGTACTATTTGTGTAGTAACTTTTTTTTAAACCCATACTTCTATGGGTTTAGGCTAGGGTTAGGGTTAGGGTTTGAGCTAGGGTTAGGGTTTGGGCTAGGGTTAGGGTTTGAGCTAGGGTTAGGGTTAGGGTTTGAGTTAGGGTTAGGGTTAGGGTTAGGGTTTGAGCTAGGGTTAGGGTTTGAGCTAGGGTTAGGGTTAGGGTTAGGGTTTGAGCTAGGGTTAGGGTTAGGGTTTGAGCTAGGGTTAGGGTTAGGGTTTGAGCTAGGGTTAGGGTTTGAGCTAGGGTTAGGGTTAGGGTTTGGGCTAGGGTTAGGGTTTGAGCTAGGGTTAGGGTTAGGGTTTGAGCTAGGGTTAGGGTTTGAGCTAGGGTTAGGGTTTGAGCTAGGGTTAGGGTTTGAGCTAGGGTTCGGGTTTGGGCTAGGGTTAGGGTTAGGGTTTGGGCTAGGGTTAGGGTTTGAGCTAGGTTAGGGTTAGGGTTTGAGCTAGGGTTAGGGTTAGGGTTTGGGCTAGGGTTAGGGTTTGAGCTAGGGTTAGGGTTAGGGTTTGAGCTAGGGTTAGGGTTTGAGCTAGGGTTAGGGTTTGAGCTAGGGTTAGGGTTTGAGCTAGGGTTAGGGTTTGAGCTAGGGTTAGGGTTTGAGCTAGGGTTCGGGTTTGGGCTAGGGTTAGGGTTAGGGTTTGGGCTAGGGTTAGGGTTTGAGCTAGGTTAGGGTTTGAGCTAGGGTTAGGGTTAGGGTTTGAGCTAGGGTTAGGGTTTGAGCTAGGGTTAGGGTTAGGGTTTGAGCTAGGGTTAGGGTTAGGGTTTGATCTAGGGTTAGGGTTTGGGCTAGGGTTAGGGTGTGAGCTAGGGTTAGGGTTAGGGTTTGAGCTAGGGTTAGGGTTAGGGTTTGAGCTAGGGTTAGGGTTTGACCTAGGGTTAGGGTTAGGGTTAGGGTTTGAGCTAGGGTTAGGGTTAGGGTTTGAGCTAGGGTTAGGGTTAGGGTTTGAGCTAGGGTTAGGGTTTGAGCTAGGGTTAGGGTTAGGGTTTGAGCTAGGGTTAGGGTTTGAGCTAGGGTTAGGGTTAGGGTTTGATCTAGGGTTAGGGTTTGGGCTAGGGTTAGGGTTTGAGCTAGGGTTAGGGTTAGGGTTTGAACTAGGGTTAGGGTTAGGGTTTGAGCTAGGGTTAGGGTTTGAGCTAGGGTTAGGGTTAGGGTTTGAGCTAGGGTTAGGGTTAGGGTTTGAGCTAGGGTTAGGGTTAGGGTTTGGGCTAGGGTTAGGGTTTGAGCTAGGGTTAGGGTTAGGGTTTGAGCTAGGGTTAGGGTTTGAGCTAGGATTATGGTTAGGGTTTGAGCTAGGGTTAGGGTTTGGGCTAGGGTTAGGGTTTGAGCTAGGGTTAGGGTTTGAGCTAGGTTAGGGTTTGAGCTAGGGTTAGGGTTAGGGTTTGAGCTAGGGTTAGGGTTTGAGTTAGGGTTAGGGTGAGGGTTTGAGCTAGGGTTAAAGGGAGAAAAACTCCGATATTACCCCTACTGGATTCGTATCTCGTGAACCGAAGGTCGTAGAGACTCTGGGATGAGGTCCGTCTAGGGGTTTATGGGTTTTCTGAGTACGCCAGCAGTTGTCCCGAGTCTCTACGACCTACGGTTCCCGAGATATGACCTGTATTTTTGGGTATTTTTGGACTGTTTGTATCTCGGGAACGGAAGGTCGTAGAGACTCGGGGATGAGGTCCGTCTAGGGGTTTATGGGTTTTCTGAGTACACCAGCAGTTGTCCCGAGTCTCTACGACCTACGGTTCCCGAGATATGATCTGTTATTTTGGGTATTTTTGGACTGTTTGTATCTCGGGAACGGAAGGTCGTAGAGACTCGCGGACAAGTCTGGCGTGTTCAGAGACCCCGAATTATGTCTGACGGATCATGGTCCCGAGTCTCTACGACCTTCCGTTCCCGAGTTATAGACCGAAATGTTTCCCCCATTGGAATGAATGGGTGCCAGTTGGAGTGAAAATTTTACTAAGTGTTGAGGTCAAAATCGTGTCTGCAGGAAGTGTCTAGGAGCACGTTTCAGGCCATTTGGAGTTGATTGGTACTATTTGTGTAGTAACTTTTTTTTAAACCCATACTTCTATGGGTTTAGGCTAGGGTTAGGGTTAGGGTTTGAGCTAGGGTTAGGGTTTGGGCTAGGGTTAGGGTTTGAGCTAGGGTTAGGGTTAGGGTTTGAGTTAGGGTTAGGGTTAGGGTTAGGGTTTGAGCTAGGGTTAGGGTTTGAGCTAGGGTTAGGGTTAGGGTTAGGGTTTGAGCTAGGGTTAGGGTTAGGGTTTGAGCTAGGGTTAGGGTTAGGGTTTGAGCTAGGGTTAGGGTTTGAGCTAGGGTTAGGGTTAGGGTTTGGGCTAGGGTTAGGGTTTGAGCTAGGGTTAGGGTTAGGGTTTGAGCTAGGGTTAGGGTTTGAGCTAGGGTTAGGGTTTGAGCTAGGGTTAGGGTTTGAGCTAGGGTTCGGGTTTGGGCTAGGGTTAGGGTTAGGGTTTGGGCTAGGGTTAGGGTTTGAGCTAGGTTAGGGTTAGGGTTTGAGCTAGGGTTAGGGTTAGGGTTTGGGCTAGGGTTAGGGTTTGAGCTAGGGTTAGGGTTAGGGTTTGAGCTAGGGTTAGGGTTTGAGCTAGGGTTAGGGTTTGAGCTAGGGTTAGGATTTGAGCTAGGGTTAGGGTTTGAGCTAGGGTTAGGGTTTGAGCTAGGGTTCGGGTTTGGGCTAGGGTTAGGGTTAGGGTTTGGGCTAGGGTTAGGGTTTGAGCTAGGTTAGGGTTTGAGCTAGGGTTAGGGTTAGGGTTTGAGCTAGGGTTAGGGTTTGAGCTAGGGTTAGGGTTAGGGTTTGAGCTAGGGTTAGGGTTAGGGTTTGATCTAGGGTTAGGGTTTGGGCTAGGGTTAGGGTGTGAGCTAGGGTTAGGGTTAGGGTTTGAGCTAGGGTTAGGGTTAGGGTTTGAGCTAGGGTTAGGGTTTGACCTAGGGTTAGGGTTAGGGTTAGGGTTTGAGCTAGGGTTAGGGTTAGGGTTTGAGCTAGGGTTAGGGTTAGGGTTTGAGCTAGGGTTAGGGTTTGAGCTAGGGTTAGGGTTAGGGTTTGAGCTAGGGTTAGGGTTTGAGCTAGGGTTAGGGTTAGGGTTTGATCTAGGGTTAGGGTTTGGGCTAGGGTTAGGGTTTGAGCTAGGGTTAGGGTTAGGGTTTGAACTAGGGTTAGGGTTAGGGTTTGAGCTAGGGTTAGGGTTTGAGCTAGGGTTAGGGTTAGGGTTTGAGCTAGGGTTAGGGTTAGGGTTTGAGCTAGGGTTAGGGTTAGGGTTTGGGCTAGGGTTAGGGTTTGAGCTAGGGTTAGGGTTAGGGTTTGAGCTAGGGTTAGGGTTTGAGCTAGGATTATGGTTAGGGTTTGAGCTAGGGTTAGGGTTTGGGCTAGGGTTAGGGTTTGAGCTAGGGTTAGGGTTTGAGCTAGGTTAGGGTTTGAGCTAGGGTTAGGGTTAGGGTTTGAGCTAGGGTTAGGGTTTGAGTTAGGGTTAGGGTGAGGTTTTGAGCTACGGTTAAAGGGAGAAAAACTCCGATATTACCCCTACTGGATTCGTATCTCGTGAACCGAAGGTCGTAGAGACTCGGGGATGAGGTCCGTCTAGGGGTTTATGGGTTTTCTGAGTACGCCAGCAGTTGTCCAGAGTCTCTACGACCTACGGTTCCCGAGATATGACCTGTATTTTTGGGTATTTTTGGACTGTTTGTATCTCGGGAACGGAAGGTCGTAGAGACTCGGGGATGAGGTCCGTCTAGGGGTTTATGGGTTTTCTGAGTACACCAGCAGTTGTCCCGAGTCTCTACGACCTACGGTTCCCGAGATATGATCTGTTATTTTGGGTATTTTTGGACTGTTTGTATCTCGGGAACGGAAGGTCGTAGAGACTCGCGGACAAGTCTGGCGTGTTCAGAGACCCCGAATTATGTCTGACGGATCATGGTCCCGAGTCTCTACGACCTTCCGTTCCCGAGTTATAGACCGAAATGTTTCCCCCATTGGAATGAATGGGTGCCAGTTGGAGTGAAAATTTTACTAAGTGTTGAGGTCAAAATCGTGTCTGCAGGAAGTGTCTAGGAGCACGTTTCAGGCCATTTGGAGTTGATTGGTACTATTTGTGTTGTAACTTTTTTTTAAACCCATACTTCTATGGGTTTAGGCTAGGGTTAGGGTTAGGGTTTGAGCTAGGGTTAGGGTTTGGGCTAGGGTTAGGGTTTGAGCTAGGGTTAGGGTTAGGGTTTGAGTTAGGGTTAGGGTTAGGGTTAGGGTTTGAGCTAGGGTTAGGGTTTGAGCTAGGGTTAGGGTTAGGGTTTGAGCTAGGGTTAGGGTTTCAGCTAGGGTTAGGGTTAGGGTTAGGGTTTGAGCTAGGGTTAGGGTTAGGGTTTGAGCTAGGGTTAGGGTTTGAGCTAGGGTTAGGGTTAGGGTTTGAGCTAGGGTTAGGGTTTGAGCTAGGGTTAGGGTTAGGGTTTGATCTAGGGTTAGGGTTTGGGCTAGGGTTAGGGTTTGAGCTAGGGTTAGGGTTAGGGTTTGAACTAGGGTTAGGGTTAGGGTTTGAGCTAGGGTTAGGGTTTGAGCTAGGGTTAGGGTTAGGGTTTGAGCTAGGGTTAGGGTTAGGGTTTGGGCTAGGGTTAGGGTTTGAGCTAGGGTTAGGGTTAGGGTTTGAGCTAGGGTTAGGGTTTGAGCTAGGATTATGGTTAGGGTTTGAGCTAGGGTTAGGGTTTGGGCTAGGGTTAGGGTTTGAGCTAGGGTTAGGGTTTGAGCTAGGTTAGGGTTTGAGCTAGGGTTAGGGTTAGGGTTTGAGCTAGGGTTAGGGTTTGAGTTAGGGTTAGGGTGAGGTTTTGAGCTACGGTTAAAGGGAGAAAAACTCCGATATTACCCCTACTGGATTCGTATCTCGTGAACCGAAGGTCGTAGAGACTCGGGGATGAGGTCCGTCTAGGGGTTTATGGGTTTTCTGAGTACGCCAGCAGTTGTCCAGAGTCTCTACGACCTACGGTTCCCGAGATATGACCTGTATTTTTGGGTATTTTTGGACTGTTTGTATCTCGGGAACGGAAGGTCGTAGAGACTCGGGGATGAGGTCCGTCTAGGGGTTTATGGGTTTTCTGAGTACACCAGCAGTTGTCCCGAGTCTCTACGACCTACGGTTCCCGAGATATGATCTGTTATTTTGGGTATTTTTGGACTGTTTGTATCTCGGGAACGGAAGGTCGTAGAGACTCGCGGACAAGTCTGGCGTGTTCAGAGACCCCGAATTATGTCTGACGGATCATGGTCCCGAGTCTCTACGACCTTCCGTTCCCGAGTTATAGACCGAAATGTTTCCCCCATTGGAATGAATGGGTGCCAGTTGGAGTGAAAATTTTACTAAGTGTTGAGGTCAAAATCGTGTCTGCAGGAAGTGTCTAGGAGCACGTTTCAGGCCATTTGGAGTTGATTGGTACTATTTGTGTTGTAACTTTTTTTTAAACCCATACTTCTATGGGTTTAGGCTAGGGTTAGGGTTAGGGTTTGAGCTAGGGTTAGGGTTTGGGCTAGGGTTAGGGTTTGAGCTAGGGTTAGGGTTAGGGTTTGAGTTAGGGTTAGGGTTAGGGTTAGGGTTTGAGCTAGGGTTAGGGTTTGAGCTAGGGTTAGGGTTAGGGTTTGAGCTAGGGTTAGGGTTAGGGTTAGGGTTTGAGCTAGGGTTAGGGTTAGGGTTTGAGCTAGGGTTAGGGTTTGAGCTAGGGTTAGGGTTAGGGTTAGGGTTTGAGCTAGGGTTAGGGTTAGGGTTTGAGCTAGGGTTAGGGTTAGGGTTTGAGCTAGGGTTAGGGTTAGGGTTTGAGCTAGGGTTAGGGTTAGGGTTTGGGCTAGGGTTAGGGTTTGAGCTAGGGTTAGGGTTAGGGTTTGAGCTAGGGTTAGGGTTTGAGCTAGGGTTAGGGTTTGAGCTAGGGTTAGGGTTTGAGCTAGGGTTCGGGTTTGGGCTAGGGTTAGGGTTAGGGTTTGGGCTAGGGTTAGGGTTTGAGCTAGGTTAGGGTTAGGGTTTGAGCTAGGGTTAGGGTTAGGGTTTGGGCTAGGGTTAGGGTTTGAGCTAGGGTTAGGGTTAGGGTTTGAGCTAGGGTTAGGGTTTGAGCTAGGGTTAGGGTTTGAGCTAGGGTTAGGGTTTGAGCTAGGGTTAGGGTTTGAGCTAGGGTTAGGGTTTGAGCTAGGGTTCGGGTTTGGGCTAGGGTTAGGGTTAGGGTTTGGGCTAGGGTTAGGGTTTGAGCTAGGTTAGGGTTTGAGCTAGGGTTAGGGTTAGGGTTTGAGCTAGGGTTAGGGTTTGAGCTAGGGTTAGGGTTAGGGTTTGAGCTAGGGTTAGGGTTAGGGTTTGATCTAGGGTTAGGGTTTGGGCTAGGGTTAGGGTGTGAGCTAGGGTTAGGGTTAGGGTTTGAGCTAGGGTTAGGGTTTGACCTAGGGTTAGGGTTAGGGTTAGGGTTTGAGCTAGGGTTAGGGTTAGGGTTTGAGCTAGGGTTAGGGTTAGGGTTTGAGCTAGGGTTAGGGTTTGAGCTAGGGTTAGGGTTAGGGTTTGAGCTAGGGTTAGGGTTTGAGCTAGGGTTAGGGTTAGGGTTTGATCTAGGGTTAGGGTTTGGGCTAGGGTTAGGGTTTGAGATAGGGTTAGGGTTAGGGTTTGAACTAGGGTTAGGGTTAGGGTTTGAGCTAGGGTTAGGGTTTGAGCTAGGGTTAGGGTTAGGGTTTGAGCTAGGGTTAGGGTTAGGGTTTGAGCTAGGGTTAGGGTTAGGGTTTGGGCTAGGGTTAGGGTTTGAGCTAGGGTTAGGGTTTGGGTTTGAGCTAGGGTTAGGGTTTGAGCTAGGATTATGGTTAGGGTTTGAGCTAGGGTTAGGGTTTGGGCTAGGGTTAGGGTTTGAGCTAGGGTTAGGGTTTGAGCTAGGTTAGGGTTTGAGCTAGGGTTAGGGTTAGGGTTTGAGCTAGGGTTAGGGTTTGAGTTAGGGTTAGGGTGAGGGTTTGAGCTACGGTTAAAGGGAGAAAAACTCCGATATTACCCCTACTGGATTCGTATCTCGTGAACCGAAGGTCGTAGAGACTCGGGGATGAGGTCCGTCTAGGGGTTTATGGGTTTTCTGAGTACACCAGCAGTTGTCCCGAGTCTCTACGACCTACGGTTCCCGAGATATGATCTGTTATTTTGGGTATTTTTGGACTGTTTGTATCTCGGGAACGGAAGGTCGTAGAGACTCGCGGACAAGTCTGGCGTGTTCAGAGACCCCGAATTATGTCTGACGGATCATGGTCCCGAGTCTCTACGACCTTCCGTTCCCGAGTTATAGACCGAAATGTTTCCCCCATTGGAATGAATGGGTGCCAGTTGGAGTGAAAATTTTACTAAGTGTTGAGGTCAAAATCGTGTCTGCAGGAAGTGTCTAGGAGCACGTTTCAGGCCATTTGGAGTTGATTGGTACTATTTGTGTAGTAACTTTTTTTTAAACCCATACTTCTATGGGTTTAGGCTAGGGTTAGGGTTAGGGTTTGAGCTAGGGTTAGGGTTTGGGCTAGGGTTAGGGTTTGAGCTAGGGTTAGGGTTAGGGTTTGAGTTAGGGTTAGGGTTAGGGTTAGGGTTTGAGCTAGGGTTAGGGTTTGAGCTAGGGTTAGGGTTAGGGTTAGGGTTTGAGCTAGGGTTAGGGTTAGGGTTTGAGCTAGGGTTAGGGTTAGGGTTTGAGCTAGGGTTAGGGTTAGGGTTTGAGCTAGGGTTAGGGTTAGGGTTTGGGCTAGGGTTAGGGTTTGAGCTAGGGTTAGGGTTAGGGTTTGAGCTAGGGTTAGGGTTTGAGCTAGGGTTAGGGTTTGAGCTAGGGTTAGGGTTTGAGCTAGGGTTCGGGTTTGGGCTAGGGTTAGGGTTAGGGTTTGGGCTAGGGTTAGGGTTTGAGCTAGGTTAGGGTTAGGGTTTGAGCTAGGGTTAGGGTTAGGGTTTGGGTTAGGGTTAGGGTTTGAGCTAGGGTTAGGGTTAGGGTTTGAGCTAGGGTTAGGGTTTGAGCTAGGGTTAGGGTTTGAGCTAGGGTTAGGGTTTGAGCTAGGGTTAGGGTTTGAGCTAGGGTTAGGGTTTGAGCTAGGGTTCGGGTTTGGGCTAGGGTTAGGGTTAGGGTTTGGGCTAGGGTTAGGGTTTGAGCTAGGTTAGGGTTTGAGCTAGGGTTAGGGTTAGGGTTTGAGCTAGGGTTAGGGTTTGAGCTAGGGTTAGGGTTAGGGTTTGAGCTAGGGTTAGGGTTAGGGTTTGATCTAGGGTTAGGGTTTGGGCTAGGGTTAGGGTGTGAGCTAGGGTTAGGGTTAGGGTTTGAGCTAGGGTTAGGGTTAGGGTTTGAGCTAGGGTTAGGGTTTGACCTAGGGTTAGGGTTAGGGTTAGGGTTTGAGCTAGGGTTAGGGTTAGGGTTTGAGCTAGGGTTAGGGTTAGGGTTTGAGCTAGGGTTAGGGTTTGAGCTAGGGTTAGGGTTAGGGTTTGAGCTAGGGTTAGGGTTTGAGCTAGGGTTAGGGTTAGGGTTTGATCTAGGGTTAGGGTTTGGGCTAGGGTTAGGGTTTGAGATAGGGTTAGGGTTAGGGTTTGAACTAGGGTTAGGGTTAGGGTTTGAGCTAGGGTTAGGGTTTGAGCTAGGGTTAGGGTTAGGGTTTGAGCTAGGGTTAGGGTTAGGGTTTGAGCTAGGGTTAGGGTTAGGGTTTGGGCTAGGGTTAGGGTTTGAGCTAGGGTTAGGGTTTGGGTTTGAGCTAGGGTTAGGGTTTGAGCTAGGATTATGGTTAGGGTTTGAGCTAGGGTTAGGGTTTGGGCTAGGGTTAGGGTTTGAGCTAGGGTTAGGGTTTGAGCTAGGTTAGGGTTTGAGCTAGGGTTAGGGTTAGGGTTTGAGCTAGGGTTAGGGTTTGAGTTAGGGTTAGGGTGAGGGTTTGAGCTACGGTTAAAGGGAGAAAAACTCCGATATTACCCCTACTGGATTCGTATCTCGTGAACCGAAGGTCGTAGAGACTCGGGGATGAGGTCCGTCGAGGGGTTTATGGGTTTTCTGAGTACGCCAGCAGTTGTCCAGAGTCTCTACGACCTACGGTTCCCGAGATATGACCTGTATTTTTGGGTATTTTTGGACTGTTTGTATCTCGGGAACGGAAGGTCGTAGAGACTCGGGGATGAGGTCCGTCTAGGGGTTTATGGGTTTTCTGAGTACACCAGCAGTTGTCCCGAGTCTCTACGACCTACGGTTCCCGAGATATGATCTGTTATTTTGGGTATTTTTGGACTGTTTGTATCTCGGGAACGGAAGGTCGTAGAGACTCGCGGACAAGTCTGGCGTGTTCAGAGACCCCGAATTATGTCTGACGGATCATGGTCCCGAGTCTCTACGACCTTCCGTTCCCGAGTTATAGACCGAAATGTTTCCCCCATTGGAATGAATGGGTGCCAGTTGGAGTGAAAATTTTACTGTGTTGAGGTCAAAATCGTGTCTGCAGGAAGTGTCTAGGAGCACGTTTCAGGCCATTTGGAGTTGATTGGTACTATTTGTGTAGTAACTTTTTTTTAAACCCATACTTCTATGGGTTTAGGCTAGGGTTAGGGTTAGGGTTTGAGCTAGGGTTAGGGTTTGGGCTAGGGTTAGGGTTTGAGCTAGGGTTAGGGTTAGGGTTTGAGTTAGGGTTAGGGTTTGAGCTAGGGTTAGGGTTTGAGCTAGGGTTAGGGTTAGGGTTAGGGTTTGAGCTAGGGTTAGGGTTAGGGTTTGAGCTAGGGTTAGGGTTAGGGTTTGAGCTAGGGTTAGGGTTAGGGTTTGAGCTAGGGTTAGGGTTAGGGTTTGGGCTAGGGTTAGGGTTTGAGCTAGGGTTAGGGTTAGGGTTTGAGCTAGGGTTAGGGTTTGAGCTAGGGTTAGGGTTTGAGCTAGGGTTAGGGTTTGAGCTAGGGTTCGGGTTTGGGCTAGGGTTAGGGTTAGGGTTTGGGCTAGGGTTAGGGTTTGAGCTAGGTTAGGGTTAGGGTTTGAGCTAGGGTTAGGGTTAGGGTTTGGGCTAGGGTTAGGGTTTGAGCTAGGGTTAGGGTTAGGGTTTGAGCTAGGGTTAGGGTTTGAGCTAGGGTTAGGGTTTGAGCTAGGGTTAGGGTTTGAGCTAGGGTTAGGGTTTGAGCTAGGGTTAGGGTTTGAGCTAGGGTTCGGGTTTGGGCTAGGGTTAGGGTTAGGGTTTGGGCTAGGGTTAGGGTTTGAGCTAGGTTAGGGTTTGAGCTAGGGTTAGGGTTAGGGTTTGAGCTAGGGTTAGGGTTTGAGCTAGGGTTAGGGTTAGGGTTTGAGCTAGGGTTAGGGTTAGGGTTTGATCTAGGGTTAGGGTTTGGGCTAGGGTTAGGGTGTGAGCTAGGGTTAGGGTTAGGGTTTGAGCTAGGGTTAGGGTTAGGGTTTGAGCTAGGGTTAGGGTTTGACCTAGGGTTAGGGTTAGGGTTAGGGTTTGAGCTAGGGTTAGGGTTAGGGTTTGAGCTAGGGTTAGGGTTAGGGTTTGAGCTAGGGTTAGGGTTTGAGCTAGGGTTAGGGTTAGGGTTTGAGCTAGGGTTAGGGTTTGAGCTAGGGTTAGGGTTAGGGTTTGATCTAGGGTTAGGGTTTGGGCTAGGGTTAGGGTTTGAGATAGGGTTAGGGTTAGGGTTTGAACTAGGGTTAGGGTTAGGGTTTGAGCTAGGGTTAGGGTTTGAGCTAGGGTTAGGGTTAGGGTTTGAGCTAGGGTTAGGGTTAGGGTTTGAGCTAGGGTTAGGGTTAGGGTTTGGGCTAGGGTTAGGGTTTGAGCTAGGGTTAGGGTTTGGGTTTGAGCTAGGGTTAGGGTTTGAGCTAGGATTATGGTTAGGGTTTGAGCTAGGGTTAGGGTTTGGGCTAGGGTTAGGGTTTGAGCTAGGGTTAGGGTTTGAGCTAGGTTAGGGTTTGAGCTAGGGTTAGGGTTAGGGTTTGAGCTAGGGTTAGGGTTTGAGTTAGGGTTAGGGTGAGGGTTTGAGCTACGGTTAAAGGGAGAAAAACTCCGATATTACCCCTACTGGATTCGTATCTCGTGAACGGAAGGTCGTAGAGACTCGGGGATGAGGTCCGTCTAGGGGTTTATGGGTTTTCTGAGTACACCAGCAGTTGTCCCGAGTCTCTACGACCTACGGTTCCCGAGATATGATCTGTTATTTTGGGTATTTTTGGACTGTTTGTATCTCGGGAACGGAAGGTCGTAGAGACTCGGGGATGAGGTCCGTCTAGGGGTTTATGGGTTTTCTGAGTACACCAGCAGTTGTCCCGAGTCTCTACGACCTACGGTTCCCGAGATATGATCTGTTATTTTGGGTATTTTTGGACTGTTTGTATCTCGGGAACGGAAGGTCGTAGAGACTCGCGGACAAGTCTGGCGTGTTCAGAGACCCCGAATTATGTCTGACGGATCATGGTCCCGAGTCTCTACGACCTTCCGTTCCCGAGTTATAGACCGAAATGTTTCCCCCATTGGAATGAATGGGTGCCAGTTGGAGTGAAAATTTTACTAAGTGTTGAGGTCAAAATCGTGTCTGCAGGAAGTGTCTAGGAGCACGTTTCAGGCCATTTGGAGTTGATTGGTACTATTTGTGTAGTAACTTTTTTTTAAACCCATACTTCTATGGGTTTAGGCTAGGGTTAGGGTTAGGGTTTGAGCTAGGGTTAGGGTTTGGGCTAGGGTTAGGGTTTGAGCTAGGGTTAGGGTTAGGGTTTGAGTTAGGGTTAGGGTTTGAGCTAGGGTTAGGGTTTGAGCTAGGGTTAGGGTTAGGGTTAGGGTTTGAGCTAGGGTTAGGGTTAGGGTTTGAGCTAGGGTTAGGGTTAGGGTTTGAGCTAGGGTTAGGGTTAGGGTTTGAGCTAGGGTTAGGGTTAGGGTTTGGGCTAGGGTTAGGGTTTGAGCTAGGGTTAGGGTTAGGGTTTGAGCTAGGGTTAGGGTTTGAGCTAGGGTTAGGGTTTGAGCTAGGGTTAGGGTTTGAGCTAGGGTTCGGGTTTGGCCTAGGGTTAGGGTTAGGGTTTGGGCTAGGGTTAGGGTTTGAGCTAGGTTAGGGTTAGGGTTTGAGCTAGGGTTAGGGTTAGGGTTTGGGCTAGGGTTAGGGTTTGAGCTAGGGTTAGGGTTAGGGTTTGAGCTAGGGTTAGGGTTTGAGCTAGGGTTAGGGTTTGAGCTAGGGTTAGGGTTTGAGCTAGGGTTAGGGTTTGAGCTAGGGTTAGGGTTTGAGCTAGGGTTCGGGTTTGGGCTAGGGTTAGGGTTAGGGTTTGGGCTAGGGTTAGGGTTTGAGCTAGGTTAGGGTTTGAGCTAGGGTTAGGGTTAGGGTTTGAGCTAGGGTTAGGGTTTGAGCTAGGGTTAGGGTTAGGGTTTGAGCTAGGGTTAGGGTTAGGGTTTGATCTAGGGTTAGGGTTTGGGCTAGGGTTAGGGTGTGAGCTAGGGTTAGGGTTAGGGTTTGAGCTAGGGTTAGGGTTAGGGTTTGAGCTAGGGTTAGGGTTTGACCTAGGGTTAGGGTTAGGGTTAGGGTTTGAGCTAGGGTTAGGGTTAGGGTTTGAGCTAGGGTTAGGGTTAGGGTTTGAGCTAGGGTTAGGGTTTGAGCTAGGGTTAGGGTTAGGGTTTGAGCTAGGGTTAGGGTTTGAGCTAGGGTTAGGGTTAGGGTTTGATCTAGGGTTAGGGTTTGGGCTAGGGTTAGGGTTTGAGCTAGGGTTAGGGTTAGGGTTTGAACTAGGGTTAGGGTTAGGGTTTGAGCTAGGGTTAGGGTTTGAGCTAGGGTTAGGGTTAGGGTTTGAGCTAGGGTTAGGGTTAGGGTTTGAGCTAGGGTTAGGGTTAGGGTTTGGGCTAGGGTTAGGGTTTGAGCTAGGGTTAGGGTTAGGGTTTGAGCTAGGGTTAGGGTTTGAGCTAGGATTATGGTTAGGGTTTGAGCTAGGGTTAGGGTTTGGGCTAGGGTTAGGGTTTGAGCTAGGGTTAGGGTTTGAGCTAGGTTAGGGTTTGAGCTAGGGTTAGGGTTAGGGTTTGAGCTAGGGTTAGGGTTTGAGTTAGGGTTAGGGTGAGGGTTTGAGCTACGGTTAAAGGGAGAAAAACTCCGATATTACCCCTACTGGATTCGTATCTCGTGAACCGAAGGTCGTAGAGACTCGGGGATGAGGTCCGTCTAGGGGTTTATGGGTTTTCTGAGTACGCCAGCAGTTGTCCAGAGTCTCTACGACCTACGGTTCCCGAGATATGACCTGTATTTTTGGGTATTTTTGGACTGTTTGTATCTCGGGAACGGAAGGTCGTAGAGACTCGGGGATGAGGTCCGTCTAGGGGTTTATGGGTTTTCTGAGTACACCAGCAGTTGTCCCGAGTCTCTACGACCTACGGTTCCCGAGATATGATCTGTTATTTTGGGTATTTTTGGACTGTTTGTATCTCGGGAACGGAAGGTCGTAGAGACTCGCGGACAAGTCTGGCGTGTTCAGAGACCCCGAATTATGTCTGACGGATCATGGTCCCGAGTCTCTACGACCTTCCGTTCCCGAGTTATAGACCGAAATGTTTCCCCCATTGGAATGAATGGGTGCCAGTTGGAGTGAAAATTTTACTGTGTTGAGGTCAAAATCGTGTCTGCAGGAAGTGTCTAGGAGCACGTTTCAGGCCATTTGGAGTTGATTGGTACTATTTGTGTTGTAACTTTTTTTTAAACCCATACTTCTATGGGTTTAGGCTAGGGTTAGGGTTAGGGTTTGAGCTAGGGTTAGGGTTTGGGCTAGGGTTAGGGTTTGAGCTAGGGTTAGGGTTAGGGTTTGAGTTAGGGTTAGGGTTAGGGTTAGGGTTTGAGCTAGGGTTAGGGTTTGAGCTAGGGTTAGGGTTAGGGTTTGAGCTAGGGTTAGGGTTTGAGCTAGGGTTAGGGTTAGGGTTAGGGTTTGAGCTAGGGTTAGGGTTAGGGTTTGAGCTAGGGTTAGGGTTTGAGCTAGGGTTAGGGTTAGGGTTTGAGCTAGGGTTAGGGTTTGAGCTAGGGTTAGGGTTAGGGTTTGATCTAGGGTTAGGGTTTGGGCTAGGGTTAGGGTTTGAGCTAGGGTTAGGGTTAGGGTTTGAACTAGGGTTAGGGTTAGGGTTTGAGCTAGGGTTAGGGTTTGAGCTAGGGTTAGGGTTAGGGTTTGAGCTAGGGTTAGGGTTAGGGTTTGAGCTAGGGTTAGGGTTAGGGTTTGGGCTAGGGTTAGGGTTTGAGCTAGGGTTAGGGTTAGGGTTTGAGCTAGGGTTAGGGTTTGAGCTAGGATTATGGTTAGGGTTTGAGCTAGGGTTAGGGTTTGGGCTAGGGTTAGGGTTTGAGCTAGGGTTAGTGTTTGAGCTAGGTTAGGGTTTGAGCTAGGGTTAGGGTTAGGGTTTGAGCTAGGGTTAGGGTTTGAGTTAGGGTTAGGGTGAGGTTTTGAGCTACGGTTAAAGGGAGAAAAACTCCGATATTACCCCTACTGGATTCGTATCTCGTGAACCGAAGGTCGTAGAGACTCGGGGATGAGGTCCGTCTAGGGGTTTATGGGTTTTCTGAGTACGCCAGCAGTTGTCCAGAGTCTCTACGACCTACGGTTCCCGAGATATGACCTGTATTTTTGGGTATTTTTGGACTGTTTGTATCTCGGGAACGGAAGGTCGTAGAGACTCGGGGATGAGGTCCGTCTAGGGGTTTATGGGTTTTCTGAGTACACCAGCAGTTGTCCCGAGTCTCTACGACCTACGGTTCCCGAGATATGATCTGTTATTTTGGGTATTTTTGGACTGTTTGTATCTCGGGAACGGAAGGTCGTAGAGACTCGCGGACAAGTCTGGCGTGTTCAGAGACCCCGAATTATGTCTGACGGATCATGGTCCCGAGTCTCTACGACCTTCCGTTCCCGAGTTATAGACCGAAATGTTTCCCCCATTGGAATGAATGGGTGCCAGTTGGAGTGAAAATTTTACTAAGTGTTGAGGTCAAAATCGTGTCTGCAGGAAGTGTCTAGGAGCACGTTTCAGGCCATTTGGAGTTGATTGGTACTATTTGTGTTGTAACTTTTTTTTAAACCCATACTTCTATGGGTTTAGGCTAGGGTTAGGGTTAGGGTTTGAGCTAGGGTTAGGGTTTGGGCTAGGGTTAGGGTTTGAGCTAGGGTTAGGGTTAGGGTTTGAGTTAGGGTTAGGGTTAGGGTTAGGGTTTGAGCTAGGGTTAGGGTTTGAGCTAGGGTTAGGGTTAGGGTTTGAGCTAGGGTTAGGGTTTGAGCTAGGGTTAGGGTTAGGGTTAGGGTTTGAGCTAGGGTTAGGGTTAGGGTTTGAGCTAGGGTTAGGGTTTGAGCTAGGGTTAGGGTTAGGGTTTGAGCTAGGGTTAGGGTTTGAGCTAGGGTTAGGGTTAGGGTTTGATCTAGGGTTAGGGTTTGGGCTAGGGTTAGGGTTTGAGCTAGGGTTAGGGTTAGGGTTTGAACTAGGGTTAGGGTTAGGGTTTGAGCTAGGGTTAGGGTTTGAGCTAGGGTTAGGGTTAGGGTTTGAGCTAGGGTTAGGGTTAGGGTTTGAGCTAGGGTTAGGGTTAGGGTTTGGGCTAGGGTTAGGGTTTGAGCTAGGGTTAGGGTTAGGGTTTGAGCTAGGGTTAGGGTTTGAGCTAGGATTATGGTTAGGGTTTGAGCTAGGGTTAGGGTTTGGGCTAGGGTTAGGGTTTGAGCTAGGGTTAGTGTTTGAGCTAGGTTAGGGTTTGAGCTAGGGTTAGGGTTAGGGTTTGAGCTAGGGTTAGGGTTTGAGTTAGGGTTAGGGTGAGGTTTTGAGCTACGGTTAAAGGGAGAAAAACTCCGATATTACCCCTACTGGATTCGTATCTCGTGAACCGAAGGTCGTAGAGACTCGGGGATGAGGTCCGTCTAGGGGTTTATGGGTTTTCTGAGTACGCCAGCAGTTGTCCAGAGTCTCTACGACCTACGGTTCCCGAGATATGACCTGTATTTTTGGGTATTTTTGGACTGTTTGTATCTCGGGAACGGAAGGTCGTAGAGACTCGGGGATGAGGTCCGTCTAGGGGTTTATGGGTTTTCTGAGTACACCAGCAGTTGTCCCGAGTCTCTACGACCTACGGTTCCCGAGATATGATCTGTTATTTTGGGTATTTTTGGACTGTTTGTATCTCGGGAACGGAAGGTCGTAGAGACTCGCGGACAAGTCTGGCGTGTTCAGAGACCCCGAATTATGTCTGACGGATCATGGTCCCGAGTCTCTACGACCTTCCGTTCCCGAGTTATAGACCGAAATGTTTCCCCCATTGGAATGAATGGGTGCCAGTTGGAGTGAAAATTTTACTAAGTGTTGAGGTCAAAATCGTGTCTGCAGGAAGTGTCTAGGAGCACGTTTCAGGCCATTTGGAGTTGATTGGTACTATTTGTGTTGTAACTTTTTTTTAAACCCATACTTCTATGGGTTTAGGCTAGGGTTAGGGTTAGGGTTTGAGCTAGGGTTAGGGTTTGGGCTAGGGTTAGGGTTTGAGCTAGGGTTAGGGTTAGGGTTTGAGTTAGGGTTAGGGTTAGGGTTAGGGTTTGAGCTAGGGTTAGGGTTTGAGCTAGGGTTAGGGTTAGGGTTTGAGCTAGGGTTAGGGTTTGAGCTAGGGTTAGGGTTAGGGTTAGGGTTTGAGCTAGGGTTAGGGTTAGGGTTTGAGCTAGGGTTAGGGTTTGAGCTAGGGTTAGGGTTAGGGTTTGAGCTAGGGTTAGGGTTTGAGCTAGGGTTAGGGTTAGGGTTTGATCTAGGGTTAGGGTTTGGGCTAGGGTTAGGGTTTGAGCTAGGGTTAGGGTTAGGGTTTGAACTAGGGTTAGGGTTAGGGTTTGAGCTAGGGTTAGGGTTTGAGCTAGGGTTAGGGTTAGGGTTTGAGCTAGGGTTAGGGTTAGGGTTTGAGCTAGGGTTAGGGTTAGGGTTTGGGCTAGGGTTAGGGTTTGAGCTAGGGTTAGGGTTAGGGTTTGAGCTAGGGTTAGGGTTTGAGCTAGGATTATGGTTAGGGTTTGAGCTAGGGTTAGGGTTTGGGCTAGGGTTAGGGTTTGAGCTAGGGTTAGTGTTTGAGCTAGGTTAGGGTTTGAGCTAGGGTTAGGGTTAGGGTTTGAGCTAGGGTTAGGGTTTGAGTTAGGGTTAGGGTGAGGTTTTGAGCTACGGTTAAAGGGAGAAAAACTCCGATATTACCCCTACTGGATTCGTATCTCGTGAACCGAAGGTCGTAGAGACTCGGGGATGAGGTCCGTCTAGGGGTTTATGGGTTTTCTGAGTACGCCAGCAGTTGTCCAGAGTCTCTACGACCTACGGTTCCCGAGATATGACCTGTATTTTTGGGTATTTTTGGACTGTTTGTATCTCGGGAACGGAAGGTCGTAGAGACTCGGGGATGAGGTCCGTCTAGGGGTTTATGGGTTTTCTGAGTACACCAGCAGTTGTCCCGAGTCTCTACGACCTACGGTTCCCGAGATATGATCTGTTATTTTGGGTATTTTTGGACTGTTTGTATCTCGGGAACGGAAGGTCGTAGAGACTCGCGGACAAGTCTGGCGTGTTCAGAGACCCCGAATTATGTCTGACGGATCATGGTCCCGAGTCTCTACGACCTTCCGTTCCCGAGTTATAGACCGAAATGTTTCCCCCATTGGAATGAATGGGTGCCAGTTGGAGTGAAAATTTTACTAAGTGTTGAGGTCAAAATCGTGTCTGCAGGAAGTGTCTAGGAGCACGTTTCAGGCCATTTGGAGTTGATTGGTACTATTTGTGTTGTAACTTTTTTTTAAACCCATACTTCTATGGGTTTAGGCTAGGGTTAGGGTTAGGGTTTGAGCTAGGGTTAGGGTTTGGGCTAGGGTTAGGGTTTGAGCTAGGGTTAGGGTTAGGGTTTGAGTTAGGGTTAGGGTTAGGGTTAGGGTTTGAGCTAGGGTTAGGGTTTGAGCTAGGGTTAGGGTTAGGGTTTGAGCTAGGGTTAGGGTTTGAGCTAGGGTTAGGGTTAGGGTTAGGGTTTGAGCTAGGGTTAGGGTTAGGGTTTGAGCTAGGGTTAGGGTTTGAGCTAGGGTTAGGGTTAGGGTTTGAGCTAGGGTTAGGGTTTGAGCTAGGGTTAGGGTTAGGGTTTGATCTAGGGTTAGGGTTTGGGCTAGGGTTAGGGTTTGAGCTAGGGTTAGGGTTAGGGTTTGAACTAGGGTTAGGGTTAGGGTTTGAGCTAGGGTTAGGGTTTGAGCTAGGGTTAGGGTTAGGGTTTGAGCTAGGGTTAGGGTTAGGGTTTGAGCTAGGGTTAGGGTTAGGGTTTGGGCTAGGGTTAGGGTTTGAGCTAGGGTTAGGGTTAGGGTTTGAGCTAGGGTTAGGGTTTGAGCTAGGATTATGGTTAGGGTTTGAGCTAGGGTTAGGGTTTGGGCTAGGGTTAGGGTTTGAGCTAGGGTTAGTGTTTGAGCTAGGTTAGGGTTTGAGCTAGGGTTAGGGTTAGGGTTTGAGCTAGGGTTAGGGTTTGAGTTAGGGTTAGGGTGAGGTTTTGAGCTACGGTTAAAGGGAGAAAAACTCCGATATTACCCCTACTGGATTCGTATCTCGTGAACCGAAGGTCGTAGAGACTCGGGGATGAGGTCCGTCTAGGGGTTTATGGGTTTTCTGAGTACGCCAGCAGTTGTCCAGAGTCTCTACGACCTACGGTTCCCGAGATATGACCTGTATTTTTGGGTATTTTTGGACTGTTTGTATCTCGGGAACGGAAGGTCGTAGAGACTCGGGGATGAGGTCCGTCTAGGGGTTTATGGGTTTTCTGAGTACACCAGCAGTTGTCCCGAGTCTCTACGACCTACGGTTCCCGAGATATGATCTGTTATTTTGGGTATTTTTGGACTGTTTGTATCTCGGGAACGGAAGGTCGTAGAGACTCGCGGACAAGTCTGGCGTGTTCAGAGACCCCGAATTATGTCTGACGGATCATGGTCCCGAGTCTCTACGACCTTCCGTTCCCGAGTTATAGACCGAAATGTTTCCCCCATTGGAATGAATGGGTGCCAGTTGGAGTGAAAATTTTACTAAGTGTTGAGGTCAAAATCGTGTCTGCAGGAAGTGTCTAGGAGCACGTTTCAGGCCATTTGGAGTTGATTGGTACTATTTGTGTTGTAACTTTTTTTTAAACCCATACTTCTATGGGTTTAGGCTAGGGTTAGGGTTAGGGTTTGAGCTAGGGTTAGGGTTTGGGCTAGGGTTAGGGTTTGAGCTAGGGTTAGGGTTAGGGTTTGAGTTAGGGTTAGGGTTAGGGTTAGGGTTTGAGCTAGGGTTAGGGTTTGAGCTAGGGTTAGGGTTAGGGTTTGAGCTAGGGTTAGGGTTTGAGCTAGGGTTAGGGTTAGGGTTAGGGTTTGAGCTAGGGTTAGGGTTAGGGTTTGAGCTAGGGTTAGGGTTTGAGCTAGGGTTAGGGTTTGAGCTAGGGTTAGGGTTAGGGTTTGATCTAGGGTTAGGGTTTGGGCTAGGGTTAGGGTTTGAGCTAGGGTTAGGGTTAGGGTTTGAACTAGGGTTAGGGTTAGGGTTTGAGCTAGGGTTAGGGTTTGAGCTAGGGTTAGGGTTAGGGTTTGAGCTAGGGTTAGGGTTAGGGTTTGAGCTAGGGTTAGGGTTAGGGTTTGGGCTAGGGTTAGGGTTTGAGCTAGGGTTAGGGTTAGGGTTTGAGCTAGGGTTAGGGTTTGAGCTAGGATTATGGTTAGGGTTTGAGCTAGGGTTAGGGTTTGGGCTAGGGTTAGGGTTTGAGCTAGGGTTAGGGTTTGAGCTAGGTTAGGGTTTGAGCTAGGGTTAGGGTTAGGGTTTGAGCTAGGGTTAGGGTTTGAGTTAGGGTTAGGGTGAGGTTTTGAGCTACGGTTAAAGGGAGAAAAACTCCGATATTACCCCTACTGGATTCGTATCTCGTGAACCGAAGGTCGTAGAGACTCGGGGATGAGGTCCGTCTAGGGGTTTATGGGTTTTCTGAGTACGCCAGCAGTTGTCCAGAGTCTCTACGACCTACGGTTCCCGAGATATGACCTGTATTTTTGGGTATTTTTGGACTGTTTGTATCTCGGGAACGGAAGGTCGTAGAGACTCGGGGATGAGGTATGTCTAGGGGTTTATGGGTTTTCTGAGTACACCAGCAGTTGTCCCGAGTCTCTACGACCTACGGTTCCCGAGATATGATCTGTTATTTTGGGTATTTTTGGACTGTTTGTATCTCGGGAACGGAAGGTCGTAGAGACTCGCGGACAAGTCTGGCGTGTTCAGAGACCCCGAATTATGTCTGACGGATCATGGTCCCGAGTCTCTACGACCTTCCGTTCCCGAGTTATAGACCGAAATGTTTCCCCCATTGGAATGAATGGGTGCCAGTTGGAGTGAAAATTTTACTAAGTGTTGAGGTCAAAATCGTGTCTGCAGGAAGTGTCTAGGAGCACGTTTCAGGCCATTTGGAGTTGATTGGTACTATTTGTGTTGTAACTTTTTTTTAAACCCATACTTCTATGGGTTTAGGCTAGGGTTAGGGTTAGGGTTTGAGCTAGGGTTAGGGTTTGGGCTAGGGTTAGGGTTTGAGCTAGGGTTAGGGTTAGGGTTTGAGTTAGGGTTAGGGTTAGGGTTAGGGTTTGAGCTAGGGTTAGGGTTTGAGCTAGGGTTAGGGTTAGGGTTTGAGCTAGGGTTAGGGTTAGGGTTAGGGTTTGAGCTAGGGTTAGGGTTAGGGTTTGAGCTAGGGTTAGGGTTTGAGCTAGGGTTAGGGTTAGGGTTTGAGCTAGGGTTAGGGTTTGAGCTAGGGTTAGGGTTAGGGTTTGATCCAGGGTTAGGGTTTGGGCTAGGGTTAGGGTTTGAGCTAGGGTTAGGGTTAGGGTTTGAACTAGGGTTAGGGTTAGGGTTTGAGCTAGGGTTAGGGTTTGAGCTAGGGTTAGGGTTAGGGTTTGAGCTAGGGTTAGGGTTAGGGTTTGAGCTAGGGTTAGGGTTAGGGTTTGGGCTAGGGTTAGGGTTTGAGCTAGGGTTAGGGTTAGGGTTTGAGCTAGGGTTAGGGTTTGAGCTAGGATTATGGTTAGGGTTTGAGCTAGGGTTAGGGTTTGGGCTAGGGTTAGGGTTTGAGCTAGGGTTAGGGTTTGAGCTAGGTTAGGGTTTGAGCTAGGGTTAGGGTTAGGGTTTGAGCTAGGGTTAGGGTTTGAGTTAGGGTTAGGGTGAGGGTTTGAGCTACGGTTATAGGGAGAAAAACTCCGATATTACCCCTACTGGATTCGTATCTCGTGAACCGAAGGTCGTAGAGACTCGGGGATGAGGTCCGTCTAGGGGTTTATGGGTTTTCTGAGTACGCCAGCAGTTGTCCAGAGTCTCTACGACCTACGGTTCCCGAGATATGACCTGTATTTTTGGGTATTTTTGGACTGTTTGTATCTCGGGAACGGAAGGTCGTAGAGACTCGCGGACAAGTCTGGCGTGTTCAGAGACCCCGAATTATGTCTGACGGATCATGGTCCCGAGTCTCTACGACCTTCCGTTCCCGAGTTATAGACCGAAATGTTTCCCCCATTGGAATGAATGGGTGCCAGTTGGAGTGAAAATTTTACTGTGTTGAGGTCAAAATCGTGTCTGCAGGAAGTGTCTAGGAGCACGTTTCAGGCCATTTGGAGTTGATTGGTACTATTTGTGTAGTAACTTTTTTTTAAACCCATACTTCTATGGGTTTAGGCTAGGGTTAGGGTTAGGGTTTGAGCTAGGGTTAGGGTTTGGGCTAGGGTTAGGGTTTGAGCTAGGGTTAGGGTTAGGGTTTGAGTTAGGGTTAGGGTTAGGGTTAGGGTTTGAGCTAGGGTTAGGGTTTGAGCTAGGGTTAGGGTTAGGGTTAGGGTTTGAGCTAGGGTTAGGGTTAGGGTTTGAGCTAGGGTTAGGGTTAGGGTTTGAGCTAGGGTTAGGGTTAGGGTTTGGGCTAGGGTTAGGGTTTGAGCTAGGGTTAGGGTTAGGGTTTGAGCTAGGGTTAGGGTTTGAGCTAGGGTTAGGGTTAGGGTTTGAGCTAGGGTTAGGGTTAGGGTTTGAGCTAGGGTTAGGGTTTGAGCTAGGGTTAGGGTTAGGGTTTGAGCTAGGGTTAGGGTTTGAGCTAGGGTTAGGGTTAGGGTTTGATCTAGGGTTAGGGTTTGGGCTAGGGTTAGGGTTTGAGCTAGGGTTAGGGTTAGGGTTTGAACTAGGGTTAGGGTTAGGGTTTGAGCTAGGGTTAGGGTTTGAGCTAGGGTTAGGGTTAGGGTTTGAGCTAGGGTTAGGGTTAGGGTTTGAGCTAGGGTTAGGGTTAGGGTTTGGGCTAGGGTTAGGGTTTGAGCTAGGGTTAGGGTTAGGGTTTGAGCTAGGGTTAGGGTTTGAGCTAGGATTATGGTTAGGGTTTGAGCTAGGGTTAGGGTTTGGGCTAGGGTTAGGGTTTGAGCTAGGGTTAGTGTTTGAGCTAGGTTAGGGTTTGAGCTAGGGTTAGGGTTAGGGTTTGAGCTAGGGTTAGGGTTTGAGTTAGGGTTAGGGTGAGGTTTTGAGCTACGGTTAAAGGGAGAAAAACTCCGATATTACCCCTACTGGATTCGTATCTCGTGAACCGAAGGTCGTAGAGACTCGGGGATGAGGTCCGTCTAGGGGTTTATGGGTTTTCTGAGTACGCCAGCAGTTGTCCAGAGTCTCTACGACCTACGGTTCCCGAGATATGACCTGTATTTTTGGGTATTTTTGGACTGTTTGTATCTCGGGAACGGAAGGTCGTAGAGACTCGGGGATGAGGTCCGTCTAGGGGTTTATGGGTTTTCTGAGTACACCAGCAGTTGTCCCGAGTCTCTACGACCTACGGTTCCCGAGATATGATCTGTTATTTTGGGTATTTTTGGACTGTTTGTATCTCGGGAACGGAAGGTCGTAGAGACTCGCGGACAAGTCTGGCGTGTTCAGAGACCCCGAATTATGTCTGACGGATCATGGTCCCGAGTCTCTACGACCTTCCGTTCCCGAGTTATAGACCGAAATGTTTCCCCCATTGGAATGAATGGGTGCCAGTTGGAGTGAAAATTTTACTAAGTGTTGAGGTCAAAATCGTGTCTGCAGGAAGTGTCTAGGAGCACGTTTCAGGCCATTTGGAGTTGATTGGTACTATTTGTGTTGTAACTTTTTTTTAAACCCATACTTCTATGGGTTTAGGCTAGGGTTAGGGTTAGGGTTTGAGCTAGGGTTAGGGTTTGGGCTAGGGTTAGGGTTTGAGCTAGGGTTAGGGTTAGGGTTTGAGTTAGGGTTAGGGTTAGGGTTAGGGTTTGAGCTAGGGTTAGGGTTTGAGCTAGGGTTAGGGTTAGGGTTTGAGCTAGGGTTAGGGTTTGAGCTAGGGTTAGGGTTAGGGTTAGGGTTTGAGCTAGGGTTAGGGTTAGGGTTTGAGCTAGGGTTAGGGTTTGAGCTAGGGTTAGGGTTTGAGCTAGGGTTAGGGTTAGGGTTTGATCTAGGGTTAGGGTTTGGGCTAGGGTTAGGGTTTGAGCTAGGGTTAGGGTTAGGGTTTGAACTAGGGTTAGGGTTAGGGTTTGAGCTAGGGTTAGGGTTTGAGCTAGGGTTAGGGTTAGGGTTTGAGCTAGGGTTAGGGTTAGGGTTTGAGCTAGGGTTAGGGTTAGGGTTTGGGCTAGGGTTAGGGTTTGAGCTAGGGTTAGGGTTAGGGTTTGAGCTAGGGTTAGGGTTTGAGCTAGGATTATGGTTAGGGTTTGAGCTAGGGTTAGGGTTTGGGCTAGGGTTAGGGTTTGAGCTAGGGTTAGGGTTTGAGCTAGGTTAGGGTTTGAGCTAGGGTTAGGGTTAGGGTTTGAGCTAGGGTTAGGGTTTGAGTTAGGGTTAGGGTGAGGTTTTGAGCTACGGTTAAAGGGAGAAAAACTCCGATATTACCCCTACTGGATTCGTATCTCGTGAACCGAAGGTCGTAGAGACTCGGGGATGAGGTCCGTCTAGGGGTTTATGGGTTTTCTGAGTACGCCAGCAGTTGTCCAGAGTCTCTACGACCTACGGTTCCCGAGATATGACCTGTATTTTTGGGTATTTTTGGACTGTTTGTATCTCGGGAACGGAAGGTCGTAGAGACTCGGGGATGAGGTATGTCTAGGGGTTTATGGGTTTTCTGAGTACACCAGCAGTTGTCCCGAGTCTCTACGACCTACGGTTCCCGAGATATGATCTGTTATTTTGGGTATTTTTGGACTGTTTGTATCTCGGGAACGGAAGGTCGTAGAGACTCGCGGACAAGTCTGGCGTGTTCAGAGACCCCGAATTATGTCTGACGGATCATGGTCCCGAGTCTCTACGACCTTCCGTTCCCGAGTTATAGACCGAAATGTTTCCCCCATTGGAATGAATGGGTGCCAGTTGGAGTGAAAATTTTACTAAGTGTTGAGGTCAAAATCGTGTCTGCAGGAAGTGTCTAGGAGCACGTTTCAGGCCATTTGGAGTTGATTGGTACTATTTGTGTTGTAACTTTTTTTTAAACCCATACTTCTATGGGTTTAGGCTAGGGTTAGGGTTAGGGTTTGAGCTAGGGTTAGGGTTTGGGCTAGGGTTAGGGTTTGAGCTAGGGTTAGGGTTAGGGTTTGAGTTAGGGTTAGGGTTAGGGTTAGGGTTTGAGCTAGGGTTAGGGTTTGAGCTAGGGTTAGGGTTAGGGTTTGAGCTAGGGTTAGGGTTAGGGTTAGGGTTTGAGCTAGGGTTAGGGTTAGGGTTTGAGCTAGGGTTAGGGTTTGAGCTAGGGTTAGGGTTAGGGTTTGAGCTAGGGTTAGGGTTTGAGCTAGGGTTAGGGTTAGGGTTTGATCCAGGGTTAGGGTTTGGGCTAGGGTTAGGGTTTGAGCTAGGGTTAGGGTTAGGGTTTGAACTAGGGTTAGGGTTAGGGTTTGAGCTAGGGTTAGGGTTTGAGCTAGGGTTAGGGTTAGGGTTTGAGCTAGGGTTAGGGTTAGGGTTTGAGCTAGGGTTAGGGTTAGGGTTTGGGCTAGGGTTAGGGTTTGAGCTAGGGTTAGGGTTAGGGTTTGAGCTAGGGTTAGGGTTTGAGCTAGGATTATGGTTAGGGTTTGAGCTAGGGTTAGGGTTTGGGCTAGGGTTAGGGTTTGAGCTAGGGTTAGGGTTTGAGCTAGGTTAGGGTTTGAGCTAGGGTTAGGGTTAGGGTTTGAGCTAGGGTTAGGGTTTGAGTTAGGGTTAGGGTGAGGGTTTGAGCTACGGTTATAGGGAGAAAAACTCCGATATTACCCCTACTGGATTCGTATCTCGTGAACCGAAGGTCGTAGAGACTCGGGGATGAGGTCCGTCTAGGGGTTTATGGGTTTTCTGAGTACGCCAGCAGTTGTCCAGAGTCTCTACGACCTACGGTTCCCGAGATATGACCTGTATTTTTGGGTATTTTTGGACTGTTTGTATCTCGGGAACGGAAGGTCGTAGAGACTCGCGGACAAGTCTGGCGTGTTCAGAGACCCCGAATTATGTCTGACGGATCATGGTCCCGAGTCTCTACGACCTTCCGTTCCCGAGTTATAGACCGAAATGTTTCCCCCATTGGAATGAATGGGTGCCAGTTGGAGTGAAAATTTTACTGTGTTGAGGTCAAAATCGTGTCTGCAGGAAGTGTCTAGGAGCACGTTTCAGGCCATTTGGAGTTGATTGGTACTATTTGTGTTGTAACTTTTTTTTAAACCCATACTTCTATGGGTTTAGGCTAGGGTTAGGGTTAGGGTTTGAGCTAGGGTTAGGGTTTGGGCTAGGGTTAGGGTTTGAGCTAGGGTTAGGGTTAGGGTTTGAGTTAGGGTTAGGGTTAGGGTTAGGGTTTGAGCTAGGGTTAGGGTTTGAGCTAGGGTTAGGGTTAGGGTTTGAGCTAGGGTTAGGGTTAGGGTTAGGGTTTGAGCTAGGGTTAGGGTTAGGGTTTGAGCTAGGGTTAGGGTTTGAGCTAGGGTTAGGGTTAGGGTTTGAGCTAGGGTTAGGGTTTGAGCTAGGGTTAGGGTTAGGGTTTGATCCAGGGTTAGGGTTTGGGCTAGGGTTAGGGTTTGAGCTAGGGTTAGGGTTAGGGTTTGAACTAGGGTTAGGGTTAGGGTTTGAGCTAGGGTTAGGGTTTGAGCTAGGGTTAGGGTTAGGGTTTGAGCTAGGGTTAGGGTTAGGGTTTGAGCTAGGGTTAGGGTTAGGGTTTGGGCTAGGGTTAGGGTTTGAGCTAGGGTTAGGGTTAGGGTTTGAGCTAGGGTTAGGGTTTGAGCTAGGATTATGGTTAGGGTTTGAGCTAGGGTTAGGGTTTGGGCTAGGGTTAGGGTTTGAGCTAGGGTTAGGGTTTGAGCTAGGTTAGGGTTTGAGCTAGGGTTAGGGTTAGGGTTTGAGCTAGGGTTAGGGTTTGAGTTAGGGTTAGGGTGAGGGTTTGAGCTACGGTTATAGGGAGAAAAACTCCGATATTACCCCTACTGGATTCGTATCTCGTGAACCGAAGGTCGTAGAGACTCGGGGATGAGGTCCGTCTAGGGGTTTATGGGTTTTCTGAGTACGCCAGCAGTTGTCCAGAGTCTCTACGACCTACGGTTCCCGAGATATGACCTGTATTTTTGGGTATTTTTGGACTGTTTGTATCTCGGGAACGGAAGGTCGTAGAGACTCGCGGACAAGTCTGGCGTGTTCAGAGACCCCGAATTATGTCTGACGGATCATGGTCCCGAGTCTCTACGACCTTCCGTTCCCGAGTTATAGACCGAAATGTTTCCCCCATTGGAATGAATGGGTGCCAGTTGGAGTGAAAATTTTACTGTGTTGAGGTCAAAATCGTGTCTGCAGGAAGTGTCTAGGAGCACGTTTCAGGCCATTTGGAGTTGATTGGTACTATTTGTGTAGTAACTTTTTTTTAAACCCATACTTCTATGGGTTTAGGCTAGGGTTAGGGTTAGGGTTTGAGCTAGGGTTAGGGTTTGGGCTAGGGTTAGGGTTTGAGCTAGGGTTAGGGTTAGGGTTTGAGTTAGGGTTAGGGTTAGGGTTAGGGTTTGAGCTAGGGTTAGGGTTTGAGCTAGGGTTAGGGTTAGGGTTAGGGTTTGAGCTAGGGTTAGGGTTAGGGTTTGAGCTAGGGTTAGGGTTAGGGTTTGAGCTAGGGTTAGGGTTAGGGTTTGGGCTAGGGTTAGGGTTTGAGCTAGGGTTAGGGTTAGGGTTTGAGCTAGGGTTAGGGTTTGAGTTAGGGTTAGGGTGAGGGTTTGAGGTACGGTTAAAGGGAGAAAAACTCCGATATTACCCCTACTGGATTCGTATCTCGTGAACCGAAGGTCGTAGAGACTCGGGGATGAGGTCCGTCTAGGGGTTTATGGGTTTTCTGAGTACGCCAGCAGTTGTCCAGAGTCTCTACGACCTACGGTTCCCGAGATATGACCTGTATTTTTGGGTATTTTTGGACTGTTTGTATCTCGGGAACGGAAGGTCGTAGAGACTCGGGGATGACGTCCGTCTAGGGGTTTATGGGTTTTCTGAGTACACCAGCAGTTGTCCCGAGTCTCTACGACCTACGGTTCCCGAGATATGATCTGTTATTTTGGGTATTTTTGGACTGTTTGTATCTCGGGAACGGAAGGTCGTAGAGACTCGCGGACAAGTCTGGCGTGTTCAGAGACCCCGAATTATGTCTGACGGATCATGGTCCCGAGTCTCTACGACCTTCCGTTCCCGAGTTATAGACCGAAATGTTTCCCCCATTGGAATGAATGGGTGCCAGTTGGAGTGAAAATTTTACTAAGTGTTGAGGTCAAAATCGTGTCTGCAGGAAGTGTCTAGGAGCACGTTTCAGGCCATTTGGAGTTGATTGGTACTATTTGTGTTGTAACTTTTTTTTAAACCCATACTTCTATGGGTTTAGGCTAGGGTTAGGGTTAGGGTTTGAGCTAGGGTTAGGGTTTGGGCTAGGGTTAGGGTTTGAGCTAGGGTTAGGGTTAGGGTTTGAGTTAGGGTTAGGGTTAGGGTTAGGGTTTGAGCTAGGGTTAGGGTTTGACCTAGGGTTAGGGTTAGGGTTAGGGTTTGAGCTAGGGTTAGGGTTAGGGTTTGAGCTAGGGTTAGGGTTAGGGTTTGAGCTAGGGTTAGGGTTAGGGTTTGAGCTAGGGTTAGGGTTAGGGTTTGGGCTAGGGTTAGGGTTTGAGCTAGGGTTAGGGTTAGGGTTTGAGCTAGGGTTAGGGTTTGAGTTAGGGTTAGGGTGAGGGTTTGAGGTACGGTTAAAGGGACAAAACTCCGATATTACCCCTACTGGATTCGTATCTCGTGAACCGAAGGTCGTAGAGACTCGGGGATGAGGTCCGTCTAGGGGTTTATGGGTTTTCTGAGTACGCCAGCAGTTGTCCAGAGTCTCTACGACCTACGGTTCCCGAGATATGACCTGTATTTTTGGGTATTTTTGGACTGTTTGTATCTCGGGAACGGAAGGTCGTAGAGACTCGGGGATGAGGTCCGTCTAGGGGTTTATGGGTTTTCTGAGTACACCAGCAGTTGTCCCGAGTCTCTACGACCTACGGTTCCCGAGATATGATCTGTTATTTTGGGTATTTTTGGACTGTTTGTATCTCGGGAACGGAAGGTCGTAGAGACTCGCGGACAAGTCTGGCGTGTTCAGAGACCCCGAATTATGTCTGACGGATCATGGTCCCGAGTCTCTACGACCTTCCGTTCCCGAGTTATAGACCGAAATGTTTCCCCCATTGGAATGAATGGGTGCCAGTTGGAGTGAAATTTTACAAAGTGTTGAGGTCAAAATCGTGTCTGCAGGAAGTGTCTAGGAGCACGTTTCAGGCCATTTGGAGTTGATTGGTACTATTTGTGTTGTAACTTTTTTTTAAACCCATACTTCTATGGGTTTAGGCTAGGGTTAGGGTTAGGGTTTGAGCTAGGGTTAGGGTTTGGGCTAGGGTTAGGGTTTGAGCTAGGGTTAGGGTTAGGGTTTGAGTTAGGGTTAGGGTTAGGGTTAGGGTTTGAGCTAGGGTTAGGGTTTCAGCTAGGGTTAGGGTTAGGGTTAGGGTTTGAGCTAGGGTTAGGGTTAGGGTTTGAGCTAGGGTTAGGGTTAGGGTTTGAGCTAGGGTTAGGGTTAGGGTTTGAGCTAGGGTTAGGGTTAGGGTTTGGGCTAGGGTTAGGGTTTGAGCTAGGGTTAGGGTTAGGGTTTGAGCTAGGGTTAGGGTTTGAGCTAGGGTTAGGGTTTGAGCTAGGGTTCGGGTTTGGGCTAGGGTTAGGGTTAGGGTTTGGGCTAGGGTTAGGGTTTGAGCTAGGTTAGGGTTAGGGTTTGAGCTAGGGTTAGGGTTAGGGTTTGGGCTAGGGTTAGGGTTTGAGCTAGGGTTAGGGTTAGGGTTTGAGCTAGGGTTAGGGTTTGAGCTAGGGTTCGGGTTTGGGCTAGGGTTAGGGTTAGGGTTTGGGCTAGGGTTAGGGTTTGAGCTAGGGTTAGGGTTAGGGTTTGAGCTAGGGTTAGGGTTTGAGCTAGGGTTCGGGTTTGGGCTAGGGTTAGGGTTAGGGTTTGGGCTAGGGTTAGGGTTTGAGCTAGGTTAGGGTTTGAGCTAGGGTTAGGGTTAGGGTTTGAGCTAGGGTTAGGGTTTGAGCTAGGGTTAGGGTTAGGGTTTGAGCTAGGGTTAGGGTTAGGGTTTGATCTAGGGTTAGGGTTTGAGCTAGGGTTAGGGTTTGAGCTAGGGTTAGGGTTTGAGCTAGGTTAGGGTTTGAGCTAGGGTTAGGGTTAGGGTTTGAGCTAGGGTTAGGGTTTGAGCTAGGGTTAGGGTTAGGGTTTGAGCTAGGGTTAGGGTTAGGGTTTGAGCTAGGGTTAGGGTTAGGGTTTGAACTAGGGTTAGGGTTAGGGTTTGAGCTAGGGTTAGGGTTTGAGCTAGGGTTAGGGTTAGGGTTTGAGCTAGGGTTAGGGTTAGGGTTTGAGCTAGGGTTAGGGTTAGGGTTTGGGCTAGGGTTAGGGTTTGAGCTAGGGTTAGGGTTAGGGTTTGAGCTAGGGTTAGGGTTTGAGCTAGGATTATGGTTAGGGTTTGACTTAGGGTTAGGGTTTGGGCTAGGGTTAGGGTTTGAGCTAGGGTTAGGGTTTGAGCTAGGTTAGGGTTTGAGCTAGGGTTAGGGTTAGGGTTTGAGCTAGGGTTAGGGTTTGAGTTAGGGTTAGGGTGAGGGTTTGAGCTAGGGTTAAAGGGAGAAAAACTCCGATATTACCCGTACTGGATTCGTATCTCGTGAACCGAAGGTCGTAGAGACTCGGGGATGAGGTCCGTCTAGGGGTTTAGGGGTTTTCTGAGTACGCCAACAGTTGTCCCGAGTCTCTACGACCTACGGTTCCCGAGATATGACCTCTATTTTTGGGTATTTTTGGACTGTTTGTATCTCGGGAACGGAAGGTCGTAGAGACTCGGGGATGAGGTCCGTCTAGGGGTTTATGGGTTTTCTGAGTACACCAGCAGTTGTCCCGAGTCTCTACGACCTACGGTTCCCGAGATATGATCTGTTATTTTGGGTATTTTTGGACTGTTTGTATCTCGGGAACGGAAGGTCGTAGAGACTCGCGGACAAGTCTGGCGTGTTCAGAGACCCCGAATTATGTCTGACGGATCATGGTCCCGAGTCTCTACGACCTTCCGTTCCCGAGTTATAGACCGAAATGTTTCCCCCATTGGAATGAATGGGTGCCAGTTGGAGTGAAAATTTTACTGTGTTGAGGTCAAAATCGTGTCTGCAGGAAGTGTCTAGGAGCACGTTTCAGGCCATTTGGAGTTGATTGGTACTATTCGTGTAGTAACTTTTTTTTAAACCCATACTTCTATGGGTTTAGGCTAGGGTTAGGGTTAGGGTTTGAGCTAGGGTTAGGGTTAGGGTTTGGGCTAGGGTTAGGGTTTGAGCTAGGGTTAGGGTTAGGGTTTGAGCTAGGGTTAGGGTTTGAGCTAGGGTTAGGGTTTGAGCAAGGGTTAGGGTTTGAGCTAGGGTTCGGGTTTGGGCTAGGGTTAGGGTTAGGGTTTGGGCTAGGGTTAGGGTTTGAGCTAGGTTAGGGTTTGAGCTAGGGTTAGGGTTAGGGTTTGAGCTAGGGTTAGGGTTGAGCTAGGGTTAGGGTTAGGGTTTGAGCTAGGGTTAGGGTTAGGGTTTGATCTAGGGTTAGGGTTTGGGCTAGGGTTAGGGTTAGGGTTTGAGTTAGGGTTAGGGTTAGGGTTAGGGTTTGAGCTAGGGTTAGGGTTTGAGCTAGGGTTAGGGTTAGGGTTAGGGTTTGAGCTAGGGTTAGGGTTAGGGTTTGAGCTAGGGTTAGGGTTAGGGTTTGAGCTAGGGTTAGGGTTAGGGTTTGAGCTAGGGTTAGGGTTAGGGTTTGGGCTAGGGTTAGGGTTTGAGCTAGGGTTAGGGTTAGGGTTTGAGCTAGGGTTAGGGTTTGAGCTAGGGTTAGGGTTTGAGCTAGGGTTAGGGTTTGAGCTAGGGTTCGGGTTTGGGCTAGGGTTAGGGTTAGGGTTTGGGCTAGGGTTAGGGTTTGAGCTAGGTTAGGGTTAGGGTTTGAGCTAGGGTTAGGGTTAGGGTTTGGGCTAGGGTTAGGGTTTGAGCTAGGGTTAGGGTTAGGGTTTGAGCTAGGGTTAGGGTTTGAGCTAGGGTTAGGGTTTGAGCTAGGGTTAGGGTTTGAGCTAGGGTTAGGGTTTGAGCTAGGGTTCGGGTTTGGGCTAGGGTTAGGGTTAGGGTTTGGGCTAGGGTTAGGGTTTGAGCTAGGTTAGGGTTTGAGCTAGGGTTAGGGTTAGGGTTTGAGCTAGGGTTAGGGTTTGAGCTAGGGTTTGGGTTAGGGTTAGGGTTTGAGCTAGGGTTAGGGTAAGGGTTTGAGCTAGGGTTAGGGTTTGAGCTAGGGTTAGGGTTAGGGTTTGAGCTAGGGTTAGGGTTTGAGCTAGGGTTAGGGTTAGGGTTTGATCTAGGGTTAGGGTTTGGGCTAGGGTTAGGGTTTGAGCTAGGGTTAGGGTTAGGGTTTGAACTAGGGTTAGGGTTAGGGTTTGAGCTAGGGTTAGGGTTTGAGCTAGGGTTAGGGTTAGGGTTTGAGCTAGGGTTAGGGTTAGGGTTTGAGCTAGGGTTAGGGTTAGGGTTTGGGCTAGGGTTAGGGTTTGAGCTAGGGTTAGGGTTAGGGTTTGAGCTAGGATTATGGTTAGGGTTTGAGCTAGGATTATGGTTAGGGTTTGAGCTAGGGTTAGGGTTTGGGCTAGGGTTAGGGTTTGAGCTAGGGTTAGGGTTTGAGCTAGGTTAGGGTTTGAGCTAGGGTTAGGGTTAGGGTTTGAGCTAGGGTTAGGGTTTGAGTTAGGGTTAGGGTGAGGGTTTGAGCTAGGGTTAAAGGGAGAAAAACTCCGATATTACCCCTACTGGATTCGTATCTCGTGAACCGAAGGTCGTAGAGACTCGGGGATGAGGTCCGTCTAGGGGTTTATGGGTTTTCTGAGTACGCCAGCAGTTGTCCCGAGTCTCTACGACCTACGGTTCCCAAGATATGACCTGTATTTTTGGGTATTTTTGGACTGTTTGTATCTCGGGAACGGAAGGTCGTAGAGACTTTGGGATGAGGTCCGTCTAGGGGTTTATGGGTTTTCTGAGTACACCAGCAGTTGTCCCGAGTCTCTACGACCTACGGTTCCCGAGATATGATCTGTTATTTTGGGTATTTTTGGACTGTTTGTATCTCGGGAACGGAAGGTCGTAGAGACTCGCGGACAGGTCTGGCGTGTTCAGAGACCCCGAATTATGTCTGACGGATCATGGTCCCGAGTCTCTACGACCTTCCGTTCCCGAGTTATAGACCGAAATGTTTCCCCCATTGGAATGAATGGGTGCCAGTTGGAGTGAAAATTTTACTGTGTTGAGGTCAAAATCGTGTCTGCAGGAAGTGTCTAGGAGCACGTTTCAGGCCATTTGGAGTTGATTGGTACTATTTGTGTAGTAACTTTTTTTTAAACCCATACTTCTATGGGTTTAGGCTAGGGTTAGGGTTAGGGTTTGAGCTAGGGTTAGGGTTTGGGCTAGGGTTAGGGTTTGAGCTAGGGTTAGGGTTAGGGTTTGAGTTAGGGTTAGGGTTAGGGTTAGGGTTTGAGCTAGGGTTAGGGTTTGAGCTAGGGTTCGGGTTTGGGCTAGGGTTAGGGTTAGGGTTTGGGCTAGGGTTAGGGTTTGAGCTAGGTTAGGGTTTGAGCTAGGGTTAGGGTTAGGGTTTGAGCTAGGGTTAGGGTTGAGCTAGGGTTAGGGTTAGGGTTTGAGCTAGGGTTAGGGTTAGGGTTTGATCTAGGGTTAGGGTTTGGGCTAGGGTTAGGGTTAGGGTTTGAGTTAGGGTTAGGGTTAGGGTTAGGGTTTGAGCTAGGGTTAGGGTTTGAGCTAGGGTTAGGCTTAGGGTTAGGGTTTGAGCTAGGGTTAGGGTTAGGGTTTGAGCTAGGGTTAGGGTTAGGGTTTGAGCTAGGGTTAGGGTTAGGGTTTGAGCTAGGGTTAGGGTTAGGGTTTGGGCTAGGGTTAGGGTTTGAGCTAGGGTTAGGGTTAGGGTTTGAGCTAGGGTTAGGGTTTGAGCTAGGGTTAGGGTTTGAGCTAGGGTTAGGGTTTGAGCTAGGGTTCGGGTTTGGGCTAGGGTTAGGGTTAGGGTTTGGGCTAGGGTTAGGGTTTGAGCTAGGTTAGGGTTAGGGTTTGAGCTAGGGTTAGGGTTAGGGTTTGGGCTAGGGTTAGGGTTTGAGCTAGGGTTAGGGTTAGGGTTTGAGCTAGGGTTAGGGTTTGAGCTAGGGTTAGGGTTTGAGCTAGGGTTAGGGTTTGAGCTAGGGTTAGGGTTTGAGCTAGGGTTCGGGTTTGGGCTAGGGTTAGGGTTAGGGTTTGGGCTAGGGTTAGGGTTTGAGCTAGGTTAGGGTTTGAGCTAGGGTTAGGGTTAGGGTTTGAGCTAGGGTTAGGGTTTGAGCTAGGGTTAGGGTTAGGGTTAGGGTTTGAGCTAGGGTTAGGGTTAGGGTTTGAGCTAGGGTTAGGGTTTGAGCTAGGGTTAGGGTTAGGGTTTGAGCTAGGGTTAGGGTTTGAGCTAGGGTTAGGGTTAGGGTTTGATCTAGGGTTAGGGTTTGGGCTAGGGTTAGGGTTTGAGCTAGGGTTAGGGTTAGGGTTTGAACTAGGGTTAGGGTTAGGGTTTGAGCTAGGGTTAGGGTTTGAGCTAGGGTTAGGGTTAGGGTTTGAGCTAGGGTTAGGGTTAGGGTTTGAGCTAGGGTTAGGGTTAGGGTTTGGGCTAGGGTTAGGGTTTGAGCTAGGGTTAGGGTTAGGGTTTGAGCTAGGATTATGGTTAGGGTTTGAGCTAGGATTATGGTTAGGGTTTGAGCTAGGGTTAGGGTTTGGGCTAGGGTTAGGGTTTGAGCTAGGGTTAGGGTTTGAGCTAGGTTAGGGTTTGAGCTAGGGTTAGGGTTAGGGTTTGAGCTAGGGTTAGGGTTTGAGTTAGGGTTAGGGTGAGGGTTTGAGCTAGGGTTAAAGGGAGAAAAACTCCGATATTACCCCTACTGGATTCGTATCTCGTGAACCGAAGGTCGTAGAGACTCGGGGATGAGGTCCGTCTAGGGGTTTATGGGTTTTCTGAGTACGCCAGCAGTTGTCCCGAGTCTCTACGACCTACGGTTCCCAAGATATGACCTGTATTTTTGGGTATTTTTGGACTGTTTGTATCTCGGGAACGGAAGGTCGTAGAGACTTTGGGATGAGGTCCGTCTAGGGGTTTATGGGTTTTCTGAGTACACCAGCAGTTGTCCCGAGTCTCTACGACCTACGGTTCCCGAGATATGATCTGTTATTTTGGGTATTTTTGGACTGTTTGTATCTCGGGAACGGAAGGTCGTAGAGACTCGCGGACAGGTCTGGCGTGTTCAGAGACCCCGAATTATGTCTGACGGATCATGGTCCCGAGTCTCTACGACCTTCCGTTCCCGAGTTATAGACCGAAATGTTTCCCCCATTGGAATGAATGGGTGCCAGTTGGAGTGAAAATTTTACTGTGTTGAGGTCAAAATCGTGTCTGCAGGAAGTGTCTAGGAGCACGTTTCAGGCCATTTGGAGTTGATTGGTACTATTTGTGTAGTAACTTTTTTTTAAACCCATACTTCTATGGGTTTAGGCTAGGGTTAGGGTTAGGGTTTGAGCTAGGGTTAGGGTTTGGGCTAGGGTTAGGGTTTGAGCTAGGGTTAGGGTTAGGGTTTGAGTTAGGGTTAGGGTTAGGGTTAGGGTTTGAGCTAGGGTTAGGGTTTGAGCTAGGGTTAGGGTTAGGGTTAGGGTTTGAGCTAGGGTTAGGGTTAGGGTTTGAGCTAGGGTTAGGGTTAGGGTTTGAGCTAGGGTTAGGGTTAGGGTTTGAGCTAGGGTTAGGGTTAGGGTTTGGGCTAGGGTTAGGGTTTGAGCTAGGGTTAGGGTTAGGGTTTGAGCTAGGGTTAGGGTTTGAGCTAGGGTTAGGGTTTGAGCTAGGTTTAGGGTTTGAGCTAGTGTTCGGGATTGGGCTAGGGTTAGGGTTAGGGTTTGGGCTAGGGTTAGGGTTTGAGCTAGGGTTAGGGTTAGGGTTTGAGCTAGGGTTAGGGTTTGAGCTAGGGTTAGGGTTTGAGCTAGGGTTAGGGTTTGAGCTAGGGTTAGGGTTTGAGCTAGGGTTCGGGTTTGGGCTAGGGTTAGGGTTAGGGTTTGGGCTAGGGTTAGGGTATGAGCTAGGTTAGGGTTTGAGCTAGGGTTAGGGTTAGGGTTTTAGCTAGGGTTAGGGTTTGAGCTAGGGTTAGGGTTAGGGTTTGAGCTAGGGTTAGGGTTAGGGTTTGATCTAGGGTTAGGGTTTGGGCTAGGGTTAGGGTGTGAGCTAGGGTTAGGGTTAGGGTTTGAGCTAGGGTTAGGGTTAGGGTTTGAGCTAGGGTTAGGGTTAGGGTTTGAGCTAGGGTTAGGGTTTGAGCTAGGGTTAGGGTTAGGGTTAGGGTTTGAGCTAGGGTTAGGGTTAGGGTTTGAGCTAGGGTTAGGGTTTGAGCTAGGGTTAGGGTTAGGGTTTGAGCTAGGGTTAGGGTTTGAGCTAGGGTTAGGGTTAGGGTTTGATCTAGGGTTAGGGTTTGGGCTAGGGTTAGGGTTTGAGCTAGGGTTAGGGTTAGGGTTTGAACTAGGGTTAGGGTTAGGGTTTGAGCTAGGGTTAGGGTTTGAGCTAGGGTTAGGGTTAGGGTTTGAGCTAGGGTTAGGGTTAGGGTTTGGGCTAGGGTTAGGGTTTGAGCTAGGGTTAGGGTTAGGGTTTGAGCTAGGGTTAGGGTTTGAGCTAGGGTTAGGGTTTGAGCTAGGGTTAGGGTTTGAGCTAGGGTTCGGGTTTGGGCTAGGGTTAGGGTTAGGGTTTGGGCTAGGGTTAGGGTTAGGGTTTGGGCTAGGGTTAGGGTTTGAGCTAGGTTAGGGTTTGAGCTAGGGTTAGGGTTAGGGTTTGAGCTAGGGTTAGGGTTTGAGCTAGGGTTAGGGTTAGGGTTTGAGCTAGGGTTAGGGTTAGGGTTTGATCTAGGGTTAGGGTTTGGGCTAGGGTTAGGGTGTGAGCTAGGGTTAGGGTTAGGGTTTGAGCTAGGGTTAGGGTTAGGGTTTGAGCTAGGGTTAGGGTTAGGGTTTGAGCTAGGGTTAGGGTTTGAGCTAGGTTAGGGTTTGAGCTAGGGTTAGGGTTAGGGTTTGAGCTAGGGTTAGGGTTTGAGTTAGGGTTAGGGTGAGGGTTTGAGCTAGGGTTAAAGGGAGAAAAACACCGATATTACCCCTACTGGATTCGTATCTCGTGAACCGAAGGTCGTAGAGACTCGGGGATGAGGTCCGTCTAGGGGTTTATGGGTTTTCTGAGTACGCCAGCAGTTGTCCCGAGTCTCTACGACCTACGGTTCCCAAGATATGACCTGTATTTTTGGGTATTTTTGGACTGTTTGTATCTCGGGAACGGAAGGTCGTAGAGACTTGGGGATGAGGTCCGTCTAGGGGTTTATGGGTTTTCTGAGTACACCAGCAGTTGTCCCGAGTCTCTACGACCTACGGTTCCCGAGATATGATCTGTTATTTTGGGTATTTTTGGACTGTTTGTATCTCGGGAACGGAAGGTCGTAAGAGACTCGCGGACAGGTCTGGCGTGTTCAGAGACCCCGAATTATGTCTGACGGATCATGGTCCCGAGTCTCTACGACCTTCCGTTCCCGAGTTATAGACCGAAATGTTTCCCCCATTGGAATGAATGGGTGCCAGTTGGAGTGAAAATTTTACTGTGTTGAGGTCAAAATCGTGTCTGCAGGAAGTGTCTAGGAGCACGTTTCAGGCCATTTGGAGTTGATTGGTACTATTTGTGTAGTAACTTTTTTTTAAACCCATACTTCTATGGGTTTAGGCTAGGGTTAGGGTTAGGGTTTGAGCTAGGGTTAGGGTTTGGGCTAGGGTTAGGGTTTGAGCTAGGGTTAGGGTTAGGGTTTGAGTTAGGGTTAGGGTTAGGGTTAGGGTTTGAGCTAGGGTTAGGGTTTGAGCTAGGGTTAGGGTTAGGGTTAGGGTTTGAGCTAGGGTTAGGGTTAGGGTTTGAGCTAGGGTTAGGGTTAGGGTTTGAGCTAGGGTTAGGGTTAGGGTTTGAGCTAGGGTTAGGGTTAGGGTTTGGGCTAGGGTTAGGGTTTGAGCTAGGGTTAGGGTTAGGGTTTGAGCTAGGGTTAGGGTTTGAGCTAGGGTTAGGGTTTGAGCTAGGTTTAGGGTTTGAGCTAGGGTTCGGGTTTGGGCTAGGGTTAGGGTTAGGGTTTGGGCTAGGGTTAGGGTTTGAGCTAGGTTAGGGTTAGGGTTTGAGCTAGGGTTAGGGTTAGGGTTTGGGCTAGGGTTAGGGTTTGAGCTAGGGTTAGGGTTAGGGTTTGAGCTAGGGTTAGGGTTTGAGCTAGGGTTAGGGTTTGAGCTAGGGTTAGGGTTTGAGCTAGGGTTAGGGTTTGAGCTAGGGTTCGGGTTTGGGCTAGGGTTAGGGTTAGGGTTTGGGCTAGGGTTAGGGTTTGAGCTAGGTTAGGGTTTGAGCTAGGGTTAGGGTTAGGGTTTTAGCTAGGGTTAGGGTTTGAGCTAGGGTTAGGGTTAGGGTTTGAGCTAGGGTTAGGGTTAGGGTTTGATCTAGGGTTAGGGTTTGGGCTAGGGTTAGGGTGTGAGCTAGGGTTAGGGTTAGGGTTTGAGCTAGGGTTAGGGTTAGGGTTTGAGCTAGGGTTAGGGTTAGGGTTTGAGCTAGGGTTAGGGTTTGAGCTAGGGTTAGGGTTAGGGTTAGGGTTTGAGCTAGGGTTAGGGTTAGGGTTTGAGCTGGGGTTAGGGTTTGAGCTAGGGTTAGGGTTAGGGTTTGAGCTAGGGTTAAGGTTTGAGCTAGGGTTAGGGTTAGGGTTTGATCTAGGGTTAGGGTTTGGGCTAGGGTTAGGGTTTGAGCTAGGGTTAGGGTTAGGGTTTGAACTAGGGTTAGGGTTAGGGTTTGAGCTAGGGTTAGGGTTTGAGCTAGGGTTAGGGTTAGGGTTAGGGTTTGAGCTAGGGTTAGGGTTAGGGTTTGAGCTAGGGTTAGGGTTAGGGTTTGAGCTAGGGTTAGGGTTAGGGTTTGAGCTAGGGTTAGGGTTAGGGTTTGGGCTAGGGTTAGGGTTTGAGCTAGGGTTAGGGTTAGGGTTTGAGCTAGGGTTAGGGTTTGAGCTAGGGTTAGGGTTTGAGCTAGGGTTAGGGATTGAGCTAGGGTTCGGGTTTGGGCTAGGGTTAGGGTTAGGGTTTGGGCTAGGGTTAGGGTTTGAGCTAGGTTAGGGTTAGGGTTTGAGCTAGGGTTAGGGTTAGGGTTAGGGTTTGGGCTAGGGTTAGGGTTTGAGCTAGGGTTAGGGTTAGGGTTTGAGCTAGGGTTAGGGTTTGAGCTAGGGTTAGGGTTTGAGCTAGGGTTAGGGTTTGAGCTAGGGTTAGGGTTTGAGCTAGGGTTAGGGTTTGAGCTAGGGTTCGGGTTTGGGCTAGGGTTAGGGTTAGGGTTTGGGCTAGGGTTAGGGTTTGAGCTAGGTTAGGGTTTGAGCTAGGGTTAGGGTTGGGGTTTGAGCTAGGGTTAGGGTTTGAGCTAGGGTTAGGGTTAGGGTTTGAGCTAGGGTTAGGGTTAGGGTTTGATCTAGGGTTAGGGTTTGGGCTAGGGTTAGGGTGTGAGCTAGGGTTAGGGTTAGGGTTTGAGCTAGGGTTAGGGTTAGGGTTAGGGTTTGAGCTAGGGTTAGGGTTAGGGTTTGAGCTAGGGTTAGGGTTTGAGCTAGGGTTAGGGTTAGGGTTTGAGCTAGGGTTAGGGTTTGAGCTAGGGTTAGGGTTAGGGTTTGATCTAGGGTTAGGGTTTGGGCTAGGGTTAGGGTTTGAGCTAGGGTTAGGGTTAGGGTTTGAACTAGGGTTAGGGTTAGGGTTTGAGCTAGGGTTAGGGTTTGAGCTAGGGTTAGGGTTAGGGTTTGAGCTAGGGTTAGGGTTAGGGTTTGAGCTAGGGTTAGGGTTAGGGTTTGGGCTAGGGTTAGGGTTTGAGCTAGGGTTAGGGTTAGGGTTTGAGCTAGGGTTAGGGTTTGAGCTAGGATTATGGTTAGGGTTTGACTTAGGGTTAGGGTTTGGGCTAGGGTTAGGGTTTGAGCTAGGGTTAGGGTTTGAGCTAGGTTAGGGTTTGAGCTAGGGTTAGGGTTAGGGTTTGAGCTAGGGTTAGGGTTTGAGTTAGGGTTAGGGTGAGGGTTTGAGCTAGGGTTAAAGGGAGAAAAACTCCGATATTACCCCTACTGGATTCGTATCTCGTGAACCGAAGGTCGTAGAGACTCGGGGATGAGGTCCGTCTAGGGGTTTATGGGTTTTCTGAGTACGCCAGCAGTTGTCCCGAGTCTCTACGACCTACGGTTCCCGAGATATGACCTCTATTTTTGGGTATTTTTGGACTGTTTGTATCTCGGGAACGGAAGGTCGTAGAGACTCGGGGATGAGGTCCGTCTAGGGGTTTATGGGTTTTCTGAGTACACCAGCAGTTGTCCCGAGTCTCTACGACCTACGGTTCCCGAGATATGATCTGTTATTTTGGGTATTTTTGGACTGTTTGTATCTCGGGAACGGAAGGTCGTAGAGACTCGCGGACAAGTCTGGCGTGTTCAGAGACCCCGAATTATGTCTGACGGATCATGGTCCCGAGTCTCTACGACCTTCCGTTCCCGAGTTATAGACCGAAATGTTTCCCCCATTGGAATGAATGGGTGCCAGTTGGAGTGAAAATTTTACTGTGTTGAGGTCAAAATCGTGTCTGCAGGAAGTGTCTAGGAGCACGTTTCAGGCCATTTGGAGTTGATTGGTACTATTCGTGTAGTAACTTTTTTTTAAACCCATACTTCTATGGGTTTAGGCTAGGGTTAGGGTTAGGGTTTGAGCTAGGGTTAGGGTTAGGGTTTGGGCTAGGGTTAGGGTTTGAGCTAGGGTTAGGGTTAGGGTTTGAGCTAGGGTTAGGGTTTGAGCTAGGGTTAGGGTTTGAGCTAGGGTTAGGGTTTGAGCTAGGGTTCGGGTTTGGGCTAGGGTTAGGGTTAGGGTTTGGGCTAGGGTTAGGGTTTGGGCTAGGGTTAGGGTTTGAGCTAGGTTAGGGTTTGAGCTAGGGTTAGGGTTAGGGTTTGAGCTAGGGTTAGGGTTGAGCTAGGGTTAGGGTTAGGGTTTGAGCTAGGGTTAGGGTTAGGGTTTGAGCTAGGGTTAGGGTTTGAGCTAGGGTTAGGGTTAGGGTTTGAGCTAGGGTTAGGGTTTGAGCTAGGGTTAGGGTTAGGGTTTGATCTAGGGTTAGGGTTTGGGCTAGGGTTAGGGTTTGAGCTAGGGTTAGGGTTAGGGTTTGAACTAGGGTTAGGGTTAGGGTTTGAGCTAGGGTTAGGGTTAGGGTTTGAGCTAGGGTTAGGGTTAGGGTTTGAGCTAGGGTTAGGGTTAGGGTTTGGGCTAGGGTTAGGGTTTGAGCTAGGGTTAGGGTTAGGGTTTGAGCTAGGGTTAGGGTTTGAGCTAGGGTTAGGGTTTGAGCTAGGGTTCGGGTTTGGGCTAGGGTTAGGGTTAGGGTTTGGGCTAGGGTTAGGGTTTGAGCTAGGTTAGGGTTTGAGCTAGGGTTAGGGTTAGGGTTTGAGCTAGAGTTAGGGTTTGAGCTAGGGTTAGGGTTAGGGTTTGAGCTAGGGTTAGGGTTAGGGTTTGATCTAGGGTTAGGGTTTGGGCTAGGGTTAGGGTGTGAGCTAGGGTTAGGGTTAGGGTTTGAGCTAGGGTTAGGGTTAGGGTTTGAGCTAGGGTTAGGGTTTGAGCTAGGGTTAGGGTTAGGGTTAGGGTTTGAGCTAGGGTTAGGGTTAGGGTTTGAGCTAGGGTTAGGGTTAGGGTTTGAGCTAGGGTTAGGGTTTGAGCTAGGGTTAGGGTTAGGGTTTGAGCTACGCTTAGGGTTTGAGCTAGGGTTAGGGTTAGGGTTTGAGCTAGGGTTAGGGTTTGGGCTAGGGTTAGGGTTTGAGCTAGGGTTAGGGTTAGGGTTTGAGCTAGGGTTAGGGTTTGAGCTAGGATTATGGTTAGGGTTTGAGCTAGGGTTAGGGTTTGGGCTAGGGTTAGGGTTTGAGCTAGGGTTAGGGTTTGAGCTAGGTTAGGGTTTGAGCTAGGGTTAGGGTTAAGGTTTGAGCTAGGGTTAGGGTTTGAGCTAGGGTTAGGGTGAGGGTTTTAGCTAGGGTTAAAGGGAGAAAAACTCCGATATTACCCCTACTGGATTCGTATCTCTGGAACGGAAGGTCGTAGAGACTCGGGGATGAGGTCCCTCTAGGGGTTTATGGGTTTCCTGAGTACGCCAGCAGTTGTCCCGAGTCTCTACGACCTACGGTTCCCGAGATATGACCTGTATTTTTGGGTATTTTTGGACTGTTTGTATCTCGGGAACGGAAGGTCGTAGAGACTCGCGGACAAGTCTGGCGTGTTCAGAGACCCCGAATTATGTCTGACGGATCATGGTCCCGAGTCTCTACGACATTCCGTTCCCGAGTTATAGACCGAAATGTTTCCCCCATTGGAATGAATGGGTGCCAGTTGGAGTGAAAATTTTACTAAGTGTTGAGGTCAAAATCGTGTCTGCAGGAAGTGTCTAGGAGCACGTTTCAGGCCATTTGGAGTTGATTGGTACTATTTGTGTAGTAACTTTTTTTTAAACCCATACTTCTATGGGTTTAGGCTAGGGTTAGGGTTAGGGTTTGAGCTAGGGTTAGGGTTTGGGCTAGGGTTAGGGTTTGAGCTAGGGTTAGGGTTAGGGTTTGAGTTAGGGTTAGGGTTAGGGTTAGGGTTTGAGCTAGGTTAGGGTTTGAGCTAGGGTTAGGGTTAGGGTTTGAGCTAGGGTTAGGGTTAGGGTTTGAGTTAGGGTTAGGGTTAGGGTTTGAGCTAGGGTTAGGGTTAGGGTTTGAGTTAGGGTTAGGGTTAGGGTTTGAGCTAGGGTTAGGGTGTGAGCTAGGGTTAGGGTTAGGGTTTGAGCTAGGGTTAGGGTTAGGGTTTGAGCTAGGGTTAGGGTTAGGGTTTGGGCTAGGGTTAGGGTTTGAGCTAGGGTTAGGGTTAGGGTTTGAGCTAGGGTTAGGGTTTGAGCTAGGATTATGGTTAGGGTTTGACTTAGGGTTAGGGTTTGGGCTAGGGTTAGGGTTTGAGCTAGGGTTAGGGTTTGAGCTAGGTTAGGGTTTGAGCTAGGGTTAGGGTTAGGGTTTGAGCTAGGGTTAGGGTTAGGGTTTGAGTTAGCGTTAGGGTTAGGGTTAGGGTTTGAGCTAGGGTTAGGGTTTGAGCTAGGGTTAGGGTTAGGGTTAGGGTTTGAGCTAGGGTTAGGGTTAGGGTTTGAGCTAGGGTTAGGGTTAGGGTTTGAGCTAGGGTTAGGGTTAGGGTTTGGGCTAGGGTTAGGGTTTGAGCTAGGGTTAGGGTTAGGGTTTGAGCTAGGGTTAGGGTTAGGGTTTGAGCTAGGGTTAGGGTTAGGGTTTGGGCTAGGGTTAGGGTTTGAGCTAGGGTTAGGGTTAGGGTTTGAGCTAGGGTTAGGGTTTGAGCTAGGATTATGGTTAGGGTTTGACTTAGGGTTAGGGTTTGGGCTAGGGTTAGGGTTTGAGCTAGGGTTAGGGTTTGAGCTAGGTTAGGGTTTGAGCTAGGGTTAGGGTTAGGGTTTGAGCTAGGGTTAGGGTTAGGGTTTGAGTTAGCGTTAGGGTTAGGGTTAGGGTTTGAGCTAGGGTTAGGGTTTGAGCTAGGGTTAGGGTTAGGGTTAGGGTTTGAGCTAGGGTTAGGGTTAGGGTTTGAGCTAGGGTTAGGGTTAGGGTTTGAGCTAGGGTTAGGGTTAGGGTTTGGGCTAGGGTTAGGGTTTGAGCTAGGGTTAGGGTTAGGGTTTGAGCTAGGGTTAGGGTTTGAGCTAGGGTTAGGGTTTGAGCTAGGGTTAGGGTTAGGGTTTGAGCTAGGGTTAGGGTTTGAGTTAGGGTTAGGGTGAGGGTTTGAGCTAGGGTTAAAGGGAGAAAAACTCCGATATTACCCCTACTGGATTCGTATCTCGTGAACCGAAGGTCGTAGAGACTCGGTGATGAGGTCCGTCTAGGGGTTTATGGGTTTTCTGAGTACGCCAGCAGTTGTCCCGAGTCTCTACGACCTACGGTTCCCGAGATATGACCTGTATTTTTGGGTATTTTTGGACTGTTTGTATCTCGGGAACGGAAGGTCGTAGAGACTCGGGGATGAGGTCCGTCTAGGGGTTTATGGGTTTTCTGAGTACACCAGCAGTTGTCCCGAGTCTCTACGACCTACGGTTCCCGAGATATGATCTGTTATTTTGGGTATTTTTGGACTGTTTGTATCTCGGGAACGGAAGGTCGTAGAGACTCGCGGACAAGTCTGGCGTGTTCAGAGACCCCGAATTATGTCTGACGGATCATGGTCCCGAGTCTCTACGACCTTCCGTTCCCGAGTTATGACCTGTATTTTTGGGTATTTTTGGACTGTTTGTATCTCGGGAACGGAAGGTCGTAGAGACTCGGGGATGAGGTCCGTCTAGGGGTTTATGGGTTTTCTGAGTACACCAGCAGTTGTCCCGCGTCTCTACGACCTACGGTTCCCGAGATATGATCTGTTATTTTGGGTATTTTTGGACTGTTTGTATCTCGGGAACGGAAGGTCGTAGAGACTCGCGGACAAGTCTGGCGTGTTCAGAGACCCCGAATTATGTCTGACGGATCATGGTCCCGAGTCTCTACGACCTTCCGTTCCCGAGTTATAGACCGAAATGTTTCCCCCATTGGAATGAATGGGTGCCAGTTGGAGTGAAAATTTTACTGTGTTGAGGTCAAAATCGTGTCTGCAGGAAGTGTCTAGGAGCACGTTTCAGGCCATTTGGAGTTGATTGGTACTATTTGTGTAGTAACTTTTTTTTAAACCCATACTTCTATGGGTTTAGGCTAGGGTTAGGGTTAGGGTTTGAGCTAGGGTTAGGGTTTGGGCTAGGGTTAGGGTTTGAGCTAGGGTTAGGGTTAGGGTTTGAGTTAGGGTTAGGGTTAGGGTTAGGGTTTGAGCTAGGGTTAGGGTTTGAGCTAGGGTTAGGGTTAGGGTTTGAGCTAGGGTTAGGGTTAGGGTTTGAGCTAGGGTTAGGGTTAGGGTTTGAGCTAGGGTTAGGTTTAGGGTTTGAGCTAGGGTTAGGGTTAGGGTTTGAGCTAGGGTTAGGGTTTGAGCTAGGGTTAGGGTTAGGGTTTGATCTAGGGTTAGGGTTTGGGCTAGGGTTAGGGTTAGGGTTTGAGCTAGGGTTAGGGTTAGGGTTTGAGCTAGGGTTAGGGTTTGAGCTAGGGTTAGGGTTAGGGTTTGAGCTAGGGTTAGGGTTAGGGTTTGATCTAGGGTTAGGGTTAGGGTTAGGGTTTGAGCTAGGGTTAGGGTTTGATCTAGGGTTAGGGTTTGGGCTAGGGTTAGGGTTAGGGTTTGAGCTAGGGTTAGGGTTAGGGTTTGAGCTAGGGTTAGGGTTTCAGCTAGGGTTAGGGTTAGGGTTAGGGTTTGAGCTAGGGTTAGGGTTTGAGCTAGGGTTAGGATTAGGGTTTGAGCTAGGGTTAGGGTTAGGGTTTGAGCTAGGGTTAGGGTTAGGGTTTGATCTAGGGTTAGGGTTTGGGCTAGGGTTAGGGTTTGAGCTAGGGTTAGGGTTAGGGTTTGAACTAGGGTTAGGGTTAGGGTTTGAGCTAGGGTTAGGGTTAGGGTTTGAGCTAGGGTTAGGGTTAGGGTTTGAGCTAGGGTTAGGGTTAGGGTTTGGGCTAGGGTTAGGGTTTGAGCTAGGGTTAGGGTTAGGGTTTGAGCTAGGGTTAGGGTTTGAGCTAGGGTTAGGGTTTGAGCTAGGGTTCGGGTTTGGGCTAGGGTTAGTGTTAGGGTTTGGGCTAGGGTTAGGGTTTGAGCTAGGTTAGGGTTTGAGCTAGGGTTAGGGTTAGGGTTTGAGCTAGAGTTAGGGTTTGAGCTAGGGTTAGGGTTAGGGTTTGAGCTAGGGTTAGGGTTAGGGTTTGATCTAGGGTTAGGGTTTGGGCTAGGGTTAGGGTGTGAGCTAGGGTTAGGGTTAGGGTTTGAGCTAGGGTTAGGGTTAGGGTTTGAGCTAGGGTTAGGGTTTGAGCTAGGGTTAGGGTTAGGGTTAGGGTTTGAGCTAGGGTTAGGGTTAGGGTTTGAGCTAGGGTTAGGGTTAGGGTTTGAGCTAGGGTTAGGGTTTGAGCTAGGGTTAGGGTTAGGGTTTGAGCTACGCTTAGGGTTTGAGCTAGGGTTAGGGTTAGGGTTTGAGCTAGGGTTAGGGTTTGGGCTAGGGTTAGGGTTTGAGCTAGGGTTAGGGTTAGGGTTTGAGCTAGGGTTAGGGTTTGAGCTAGGATTATGGTTAGGGTTTGAGCTAGGGTTAGGGTTTGGGCTAGGGTTAGGGTTTGAGCTAGGGTTAGGGTTTGAGCTAGGTTAGGGTTTGAGCTAGGGTTAGGGTTAAGGTTTGAGCTAGGGTTAGGGTTTGAGCTAGGGTTAGGGTGAGGGTTTTAGCTAGGGTTAAAGGGAGAAAAACTCCGATATTACCCCTACTGGATTCGTATCTCTGGAACGGAAGGTCGTAGAGACTCGGGGATGAGGTCCCTCAAGGGGTTTATGGGTTTTCTGAGTACACCAGCAGTTGTCCCGAGTCTCTACGACCTACGGTTCCCGAGATATGACCTGTATTTTTGGGTATTTTTGGACTGTTTGTATCTCGGGAACGGAAGGTCGTAGAGACTCGCGGACAAGTCTGGCGTGTTCAGAGACCCCGAATTATGTCTGACGGATCATGGTCCCGAGTCTCTACGACCTTCCGTTCCCGAGTTATAGACCGAAATGTTTCCCCCATTGGAATGAATGGGTGCCAGTTGGAGTGAAAATTTTACTGTGTTGAGGTCAAAATCGTGTCTGCAGGAAGTGTCTAGGAGCACGTTTCAGGCCATTTGGAGTTGATTGGTACTATTTGTGTAGTAACTTTTTTTTAAACCCATACTTCTATGGGTTTAGGCTAGGGTTAGGGTTAGGGTTTGAGCTAGGGTTAGGGTTAGGGTTTGAGTTAGGGTTAGGGTTAGGGTTAGGGTTTGAGCTAGGTTAGGGTTTGAGCTAGGGTTAGGGTTAGGGTTTGAGCTAGGGTTAGGGTTTGGGCTAGGGTTAGGGTTTGAGCTAGGGTTAGGGTTAGGGTTTGAGTTAGGGTTAGGGTTAGGGTTTGAGCTAGGGTTAGGGTTTGAGCTAGGGTTAGAGTTAGGGTTTGAGCTAGGGTTAGGGTTTGGGCTAGGGTTAGGGTTTGAGCTAGGGTTAGGGTTAGGGTTTGAGCTAGGGTTAGGGTTAGGGTTTGGGCTAGGGTTAGGGTTTGAGCTAGGGTTAGGGTTAGGGTTTGAGCTAGGGTTAGGGTTTGAGCTAGGGTTAGGGTTTGAGCTAGGGTTAGGGTTAGGTTTTGAGCTTAGGGTTTGAGCTAGGGTTAAGGTTTGGGCTAGGGTTAGGGTGTGAGCTAGGGTTAGGGTTAGGGTTTGAGCTAGGGTTAGGGTTAGAGTTTGGGTTAGGGTTAGGGTTTGAGCTAGGGTTAGGGTTTGAGCTAGGGTTAGGGTTAGGGTTTGAGCTAGGGTTAGTGTTTGAGCTAGGGTTAGGGTTAGGGTTTGATATAGGGTTAGGGTTTGGGCTAGGGTTAGGGTTAGGGTTTGAGCTAGGGTTAGGGTTAGGGTTTGAGCTAGGGTTAGGGTTTGAGGTAGGGTTAGGGTTAGGGTTTGAGCTAGGGTTAGGGTTAGGGTTTGAGCTAGGGTTAGGGTTAGGGTTTTGGCTAGGGTTAGGGTTTGAGCTAGGGTTAGGGTTTGAGCTAGGGTTAGGGTTTGAGCTAGGGTTCGGGTTTGGGCTATGGTTAGGGTTAGGGTTTGAGCTAGGGTTAGGGTTTGAGCTAGGGTTAGGGTTTGAGCTAGGGTTCGGGTTTGGGCTATGGTTAGGGTTAGGGTTTGAGCTAGGGTTAGGGTTAGGGTTTGAGCTAGGGTTAGGGTTAGGGTTTGTGCTAGGGTTAGGGTTTGAGCTAGGGTTAGGGTTTGAGCTAGGGTTAGGGTTTGAGCTAGGGTTAGGGTAAGGCTAGGGTTAGGGTTAGAGTTGGGCTAGGGTTAGGGTTAGGGTTGAGCTAGGGTTAGGGTTGAGCTAGGGTTAGGGTTGAGCTAGGGTTAGGGTTAGGGTTAGGGTTGAGCTAGGGTTAGGGTTAGGGTTGAGCTAGGGTTAGTGTTTGGGTTGAGCTAGGGTTAGGGTTAGGGTTATGGTTGAGCTAGGGTTAGGGTTAGGGTTACGGTTGAGCTAGGGTTAGGGTTAGGGTTGTACTAGGGTTAGGGTTGAGCTAGGGTTAGGTTTAGGGTTGGGCTAGGGTTGGGCTAGGGTTAGGGTTGGAAGAGAAAGAAAACTTTTTTTTTTTAGATAATTTTTAAGCAGATTAATAACAAATAGTCGGTTTTGTTGATTTTTCAAGTGAAAACAATACTTGCACTCTTGCTGGCAAGTGACAGATGATTTGATGTCAAGTATCTTTGAAGTTTGCTCAGAGCCTTTGCTTGGTTTGACAGTTTTGTGCTACATATCAGACATAGGGAGAGGGCATGATAGTTCAACAGTGAAGATGACACCATATGATGAGTAGTTGCCATCTTTTCTTTGTCTTGCTGCTGGCCTCTACTACCTTTGCTACTGAGCTTGCTACTGTTGAAGGTGATGGCTCAGATTCAGTTATCTGAGACTTTCTTTTCAAAAAACGTTGCATGTTTGTCTGTGTGCCTCACAAAACACTGTCATAATGCTCTGCATGTAAATGAAAATTTTTTTCACTGTAGTAGGCTAGTTAGTCATACACTGACTACAGGCTGACCGGTCCCATGCTGAGTCACACATTGATGTTGTGACATGGGGAAAGGAGCATGTGAGACAGAATATTTTTTTGAAGGAACCCCTGAAGAAGCCAGACGGTACCTCAGTTGAGAAAGGCTGCCAAAGAGCTCCACTGTTGTCTGGAAACTATTAAAAACTCATTAGTGAGCAACACTTGTGCGCTGTGTGACATACTTCTTTGTAACCATGATCACAGCAACTGTAGTTAATTTTGAATAAATCCCACATTCACCCTTTCTGCTGCTGTAAATAACAACGGTGCATCCAATGTGTATTGAGCCCCAACAAACCCACTATTACCTGTTAGGACTAATGTTTGCTAAAAATCAATGTGCCCAGCTGTTTCAGAATATTGCTAGGCTTTGCCTTCGAAAATGAAAACATGTATACAAATTTATTAACTCTTTTTATATATTTACAACACAAAAAATGGATTCAGCAGGGATGAGCTTATGCACCGTTTGTGCTGGTCACAGTATGTTTTGTATACAATAAATATAGTAATGTCAATTTTATCGTTTAAGCAATGAATACCATGTGCAACACCTAAAAATAAACAAAATTTTACATAAACCACCAACATTACCAGCAACTTTAGGATAAAAATACTAAAGAGTAGAAACCTCAAATTATTTATGTCACCACAGAAACAATTGAAAACAAAATACAATTATTATAATAACGCTAAATAAATATATTTTGTCAAATGCCTCTAAACACAAGGTGTTGTAAATTTCAAACATTGGCAAAAATCTGTTTATGCCACATATTTGATGTTCAACCAAAAACTGTCTTCATCATCCTTATCACTTTAAGACCCTGTCTTAATGTTATACCTGAGGACGAGTCTATGGTTTTATTTTTCTGACCAGGCTCACTCTGAACTGAACTCTGACAGCAGGGGTTCTGCACCTGATGGTAAATAAAGTTTATACATGCTCTGTGTTTCTCTTTTGAGAGACTAGAGGAGGAAACTATGAAAATAAAAATCGTTTTACCTCTTCTATGAAAGGGATAACTTACATTATGAAATCACTGCACTGAGTCCTGACAGTAAGCTGATGTTCTATGCTCAAAGGAGGCCGACAGGGTTAGGACTATTTTTATACTTTTCAAAAGTTGGTATAAAGACATTCGCGTTTTATTTGTGACGTGTTTCAAATGGGTGACCTCAAATACATTTTGAACTTGAGCAGAAGGCACTCAAAGCAGTGTGAGTTTTGTGTATGTCTGAAGAGGCTCATATTCTGGCAATATGAATTTGTGCGGCTTAAAGTTTGATTCTCTTTTGTCATTGTTATTGGTTATAAAAAAAAAAAACACCGAGTATTTTTGGTGACAATATTTTCTTTAAATTTTTTCTCTCTCTCCCTCTCTCTCTCTCTCTCTCTCTCTCTCTCTCTTACACACAGACACACACACACACACACACCCACACACACACACACCACCATCACCGGACCAAAAGTGCATTAGTGCTGTCTAGCACATTTCCTCTTTTGTCAGACTGAGAAAGGATTTCTTGTAGACAAACATAGACACACAATCGCCAGAATGTCCATTATGCATAATGCATATATCATCTTGCATGTGTGTGTGTGTGTGTTTGCAAGTACATGCACCCAAATTTGTGAGCTCCATCTGCCAATGGAAAGGTTATATCAGTTGAAAGCAACATCACCTTTCCACTGTTTGCAGCTGCTGAAGACAGAGGACATTGTTACTTTTTAAGTATTAGTGCATGAATGAGCCCCAAACACATGATAGTCTAAGATGAGATTTATCTGACCCAAATCCTTTATCTCAGCAAAAGTGAGGCACTGATTCTTGAAGTCAGCACATCAGCAAAAACCCTAGTACTGCTGAGCCTCTGCTGTGGTGGACGGCTAAACACATATATTTACTGTGCCCCCTCGGGTTTGTGTATGTCTGTGGGATATTTACCAGGTGTCCCACAATATCAATATGAGGTTGACTAGAGCATAAAGGAGTCAGATGTGATGCTGGTGTGTCTGGTGGAAAGACAGAAGAGGACAGAGAAGGCCAGTAGTATTAGACTGTGTAATGTAATGTTGTTTGTCCAGATTAGCTGATATATCAGAAATGAAACACAGGGGTTGGTGTTGGTAAGGGCAGGTGGCTCGGGTATGTGAGCAGCTTAATAATGAAAAAAAAGAAATTATTTTATTTTAAAATATATTCATATGTTAAGTTAGCTGTCCAGGAAAAGCTAAATGTACAGGGAGGCCTAAACAGGAAGCTAAACAGTTAATAAACAGTGGTAAACGTTAATTGCCATTTAAAGACATTTAACCATCTTAACCATTTATGGAATGGGAAAATGATTAAAATGGATATGATTATTTTTTAATAGTAAGAGAAAAGGGAAGAAACAGCAGAGTGATTAATGGATAAAACTAAACAGATTGTTTTGTACCATAAACAATTGAGTTGTTTGAAACAATTTGATGAAACAATTAAATTAAACCTAAAATTAATGGCTAAATGGTTTGTAGCTTACTTCTGCTTTGAATGCAAATTTGAGCAAAAGCAACATAAACATGACTTTTACACAGTAAATTATTTAATCAATTGAAATGAACACACTGTATTTTGGAACATGGTAGATGATGATGGGGGACTTACCAGGGCTGTGGGGGTGTGTCTGAAAAAGGTTTGGGAGCCACAATATGTACAGTAGGCTATGAGGCATATTTGTAGGAAATAAACTAATAAAGACAACAATAGCTGTCCTAAGAATTGTGTGGATTTACTTTCACATTTTGAAACGACATAATGCTGTACTGCTATAGGCAAAGAGTTCATGATGTAACTTAAATGATTATGAATCATGCATAGTGTAACAGTATTTATGTGATATGAATGGTGCTTAAATGTTGCCATACTATCTGCAACAATGAGCGAACTTGAGCCACTGTTTTAAAGTCTCTTCATCTGTGATTGATTTCTGAATGGTGTCAGTTTTTCATACAGCAGCATTTTCCCATAACAGCGCTTTTTAACGATCTCTTTCCATCTCTCCTTGAACTGACCCACAGCGGTCAGGCAGCTTGTTGTGCGTAAGCAAAATGTGTAAAGATAGCTTAGTTTTGTGTTCCCCCCATCAACAGCTCTACAAACCTACAAATACAAACAAATTAAAGTTTCTTAATTGAGGTAAAGAGTTTTGATTTTCACATTCAGCATCTATTTATTACAGAAAACTTATCACATTTCCTCCACTTCTTTAGAGGGCGAGTGTTGACTTTGTGATGAAGTAACAACGTCCTGCTAAAACATTTGAAAACTCCCTCCATTCTATTCTAAACGTAGCTGACACAGCAGCGCAAATAGCCTGTGTCTAACAGGGGTAAATGCTGATCTCAACAAAAACTGTCTATTTCAAGGGAATCTGGAGGCAGAAATTTTCAGCTCTACCTCCTGTCTAGCCAACTGTTTACTTTTTAGTCTCTATAGGAAATGCATCAGCAGCTATGAGATTTATTGACTTCATCTGACTTCAATTGATTCTGGCTGCTCCGTTTCAAATTTTTTTTTTTTCAATGTTATAAATCAATGCCTGGTTGTATTATCACAATGAACTTTTTTTTACCACATCTCCACCACCATGAAACAAATATCCAGCACTCACTTTTAACCGTGTCTTCAACTCCCATCTCAGCATGACCTCAAACTAGACAACCATCAGATTTATACACTAATGCCCTGAGATATTCGCCAGTGTTGCTGGAAAATCTGGCTCCCTTAAGTTTTTTAAGGCTTCTCTCCTAAATTGCAGGGTTTATCGGGCGCCCCTGCAGTTATCTGGATAACTCACTGTGCTCAGTCTACATGCACTTGTGCCTGAGGGCAGAAACACTACCGCTCCTTCACACACAATCCACCAAACCAGGACATGTGCCTGGGTCCATCTCTGTGGCCCTGTCCTCCTTTCTCCCTTTATTAACCTCCATTCCTCTCCATCCCCTCCATTTCTGTTCTTCCACTCCCTTACTCCACCCACCCCTTTTCAGTCTTCTGTGGAGAAGTAGGAACTAAAAATATGCTGGTGATAAACCCAATTATCTGTCCTTTTTTCACGCTGCACGCCCAAATAGCTTAAAACATGGGACAGGCTGTGTGCCGGATACCAGCCTGCAGTGACTGTTTGTGTGCCTCCACCCTGACTGTTCTACTTGATAAATCTCGTCAATCATCCTGAGATTTCTGCGTTCTATATATTCTGTTTTATTTCATCACTCTCCTGTCCTCTCTTTTCCGACCATTGTGGTTTTCTGCCTCGCCCTGATTGGTGTCACTTGTGTCTTGTTCTCTCTCCTTCCCACAGTATTTAGTCTGTGTGGTCATTCTTATTAGTGCCAGTTGTTTTTTTGTATCTGTGACTCATGTTCCAGCCTTTTTCCTCATGATTTTGACAGTGTGCTTTTTTATTAACTCTGTTTTCCTTTTGGATTTGCCTTCTCCTCTAGTTTGCTTGCCTGATATGATCACCTGTGCACCGGACCTGCTTTTGTTAAGTGAAGAACACATTTTTGAGACCTGTGTTTTGTTGCAGTCGTGCTTTTGATTTCCTGTCTGGCTCCAGTCTTTGTATTACTATTCAGTCGGGCAGTTTAACAGCTTCAGCTGCCTGTTACCGTTGCTAATCTACCAATCAAATGAAGACAGCTTCCATGCAAAAGAAATTGAATAGATTTTGGGTACACTTTTGGGTACACAATTTTGTACTAGAGATGTATTGTATATTCTTTGGTCTGTAGTGAAAACTATTTAGAAGAGAAACAACCAAGAGAAAGTTGTGCCATTATAGCTATAGGTCACATGTGACCATGGAGTATTATGGTTTCTGGCTTTTCACTGGATCTTTATGGCTCCTCCAGACATTGCCTGCTAAGCATGATGGCTTAAGTCAGCTCTTCCCGGCATAACCCACTTCCAGCAGCACATAGCATTTGATCGCTTTGTGCCCCAGCTTGCATGTGTGTGTGTGTGTGTCTGTGTGTGTGTGTGTGTGTGTGTGTGTGTACGTGCAGCCTGCTGGCTGAAGATGACCAAAAAGGACACCAGCACAGAAACACTGCACTGAGTAATAAATTCAAGATGAAAAAATATTCTTGTCCTGCGAACAAAAGTCAGAGCCAATTTCGAATATTTAAAATCCATTTCAGATATGTCACAACACCGATGCACAGTATCTGGCAGCGAAGATTTGAGTTGGTTCATTTTGGATATCCAAGTGTTGAGAGTACATTGACAGTAGATACATCTGTAATTATACTCCCCTTCCTTGTCTGCCGCCACAGTGATGAATAAATGATAAGCAGCTCTACAGACAGTAATGAGTGTTATGCTTTTAGACAGCACTTATGATGTACTAACAGGGGTTTGAACTTGTTTAAGTATTCTTCTTGCCTGTGGCTTGGGTACGTACGAGTGTCAGACACTCCTTCCTGCAATATAACAAGCTGTAACAGTCAAAACATTTTCACATTTATTTCTGAATTATATCCATCAGTTGCAGTCTCCTCACACTGGGACCTGTGGAGCTCGGCGATTTGCATGAATGTGTGCATATGATGACATCTCAGGCCACATACTAGGACAGAGTTAAACTACTGATCTGTGAGTTTTACAGGTAATTTGGGGCAAAAATTGGTGTCCCCGTTTTGAGTCATCGCAGTTATATTCAGCACAAGTTAACCCATTTCTGGAATGAATGCACTAGACCATACGACATTTACTGTGTCCCAGGAGAAATCAGTTATGCAAAACCAGCAGTTTTGTGTTTTTGTGTGTCTACATTTGTCACTCCAGTGACGCAAATCATCCCTAAGTAGGTATACTGCACACCAAGGTGCATGTAAAGCTACACAACAGTACATTCACACTATAGAGCTATAGATCTACGTGGGCTGAGTCAATCAAATGGTCTCTTTCCTTAATCAGACAAACAGATTTGTTTGGGTAGATGTGTGTATATGTGCTCTTCCACCTGTGAGTTAAGCTGATGATCCTTTGTTCAAGGACATGTTTGCTTCTGTTGGCAGACGTCATATCACTTGATGAAGAAACAACCAGAAATGTTGGAATTTATAGAAAAATATTTACTGTGGTCACATCTCTTGGTCTGAATATTCATTGTAAATAACTGTTTATATTATTTACCTTTTTTTATTGTTTGAGAAAACAACATGATACAAAAGATTGCGTAACTTGAATAAGGAAACCTCTTAGAGCAGCAGAATGCAGAAACACAGACAGGCTATTATTATATCCCTAAATTTGTGTGAAAAGTTTAAGATTTTAGTACTGGTTTGGCAACACCAGTGGTTATCATGCCAACAGGATCTGTGGTTGAAATGTACAGCAAACACTTTTTGACTGTCTGCTTTGTGTTAAAGAAAGAAGTCAGTCAAATAATTGCAACCGAGATCTTTATCCATGCTGCATTTGATGCATATAGGTTTCCATGCAACAGTGAGGCACATTAAAGTCAGTTGAAACCGTGACTTTGTATTAATGAGATTAAATTGAGCTGGATTATATGACGGATCCTTTTCCTATGATTTTGTAATGACTCAGTAGAGGGAGGTTTGGACCCAAAAGCATAAAGTTCCAAGAAAGCAGGCAGTCAGTGAGAGGAGAACTTTAGAGGCAGGTGTTAGAACAAAGAAACACGAGTCCAAGGTACAAGCAGAGTTATGCAGGCAGGCTGTAATGCTCAGTGAGGAAAACAAAAAAATTATATATCAAGGAACCAGTGGATACGGGCTGCTACATATACTGCATGACTGAGGGAAGTAGGAACAGGTGAGCAGGTGGGTAGGGCCATCAGGTGGTGGTGAATGAGAGGAACAGTGATTATTGGAGGTCAGGAGGGAGTATCAGAGTCTGAAATGACAAGACAGTTAGTATTAGAGGGAAATGAGCAGACTGGGACAAAATAATGACATCACCATTGATGAGGAAATGTAAAAAAACATTTTTATGACATCAGACTCATGTCATTCATAAACGTGACCTGCTTTTTGTCTTCAGAGCTTTTGAGTTTTTGGGACATGCATCTTTTAGCATCTTCATGTGGCTTTTTACAGTAAAAGGAAGAGAAAGAGTATTCGGACAATGTTCTGCTTATAACTGAATAAGTAAATGCATGATAATGGCAATAATAATTAGATTTCACTTTGTTGATCATTGCATCGGGTGCAGTCATTTGTTTGGTGGGTCTGTGGGTTATTTCCTGGATCCAGCAGCACTAGACATCTCTGTTCTGTCAAATGTCAACTCTGACCTCTTTCCTCTTCCACCAATGTTTTATATTTATTTTCTCACTAGCAGGGAAGACATATAACCCACCACCCTGCCTCCTGGAAGCTTCCAGAAGCCACTGATCACCTCCGCTCCATTAAACCCACCTCAGTGAGACATTCAAACCAGGGAGAATAAAAAAGGTCATCCAGATTTCATTACTTAGAGTTGAAAATAAAAGCACTTCTCTCAGGGTCAGGAGATATAGTGCAGATATGTGGATGTGAATA